>VMDR010016166.1:0-21455 GCA_007922815.1 Macrotus californicus | reverse complement strand
ATGCTGTTGCAAAGGGTAGGATCTCCTTCTTTCTCTCTGCTGCATAGAATTCCATTGTGTAAATGTACCACAGTTTTTTGATCCACTCATTGACTGATGGGCACCTAGGTTGCTTCCAGCATTTGGCTATTGTAAATTGTGCTGCTATGAACATTGGGGTGCATAGGTTCTTTTGGATTGGTGTTTCAGGGCTCTTGGGATATAATCCCAGCAGTGGAATTGCTGGGTCAAAAGGCAATTCCATTTTTAGTTTTCTGAGGAAATTCCATACTGTTTTCCACAGTGGTTGCACCAGTCTACAATCCCACCAACAGTGCACTAGGATGAGAATTGCATGTGCCTCACACCTTTCCCTATGACAGGTAGCTACAAAATATTTTTAAAACGTTTTATTTAAGAGTCATGAGACTTGGGTTCAAATATCATTATTGTTGCTGTTGGCAGGAAGCCCTCTGGTGTAGACAATTGCTCATATTTTCTCAGAATCAATCCTTCATCTTTATCTATTTTGTGATTGGATTGGCCAAAAAGTCCATTTGGTTTTTTCTGTATGATGGCTCTAGTTGTGCTTAGCTGTCTTTACCTTCATTCCAAACAATGTTGTTAGATTGTATTGTGACAGCTGTCATATTAGCATGCATTAAAAAATTATGAAAATTGGTGAATTTTTGTGTAGCTATTTTAATATTAAAGATGGAAGAAAATAAATAACAGTTTCAGCATATTATGCTTTATTATTTCAAAAAAGGTAAAAACTCAACTGAAATGCAATAGAAAGATCTGTGCAGTGTATGGAGAAGGTACTATGACTGATCAAATGTGTCAAAAGTGGTTTCTGAAGTTTCTTGGTACTATTGATGTTTTGGCCAAATAATTCTTTGCTGTGGGGCTGTCTTATGCATTGGAAGATGTTTAGCAGCACCCCTGGCCTCTATCTACTAGAAGCCAATAGCAAGAGACAGCTGACATACTCAAAATATCCAAATCAATAAAGTTATTGGTGAAAATGAAAAATGTGCCTTTTATTTTACAGAAAAAACTCAATGGACGTTTTGGCCAACCCAATACATATTCATCATTTCTAATTGTCAGGGACATTGTAAGGAACACCTAAGATAATGTATGTAAACATATTTTATAAAATTTAAAGTGCCAAAAAAAAAGTATTATTTCTCCCTCTGAGGGGTTTCTGGATTTTTACTTTTAGCTAGATTCTACTGATATATAGAAGATAAAAATGGACATATCTATGGCATTTACCTTCTATATTTAAAATGATGATTTTCTGGCTTATGATTGTAATTTCTTAATGGTTTACCTACTGCCCCCTTCTGGATTTGGTGCAGCTAAATCATGAACTCTTAAATACCCTTTCTTGACATAATTTTTTCATCTTATCTAAAATCCTTTTCTCATCTTCAGGTTGGTAAAACATTACACTAGTCTTTCTCTTGTTAAGTGAAGTCACTGGATTTACAACTGGACCTAATTTTGCAGTTTACCCAAATCACTTTTTCTTTCTTTTTTGATCTTCATTCACACTGTTTCAATCTGGTGGTCTGTAATATATTCTAATGGGTTCTCAATATAAAAAGTGATATTTCTATTCAAAGAGATGCTAATTCTATTTTATTTATTTATTTATTTGTTTGTTTATTTATTTATTTATTTAATTGTTGTTCAAGTACAGTTGTCCTACCCATCCCTACCTTCCACCCTTGAACCTACCCCTTTGGCTTTGTCCATGTGTCCTTTATACACGTTCTACTTCTCCCGTGGAACATTTCAAATTCTGCCTCCTCATATTCGGAGATGTTCCTAAGTTCAAGGTAAATACAGCATTATTTCTTAAAATTATGCTTATGATATTTCCTTGCCTAAAAAGTCTTCCACTTGTTACAGTAATCCTGGTAACAATGAAAAATAAACCCAGAAATATCAGTGGTCTAATGGAACAGAAGTTAATTTCTCCCTGCATTCAGTCCAGTTATTCCTGATGAGCAAGTGGCTTTTCCTTACATGTAAGTCAGAGACCTGTGTTCCATCCACGTTGGGAATGTGTTCTCTCTGAGAGCTTTATTGTGTTTTGCACCCAGCCAGCAGAGAGGCAACGACACATACTTCTCTGCTCTATCCCATCAGCAAGAGCCAGGCAAAAGGTCTCATCTACAAGCTGGGGTCGCTGGGAAATAGAGTCTCCACCTATGCAGCTGCTTTCAGGGATAATTCTGCTTTGGAGGGGACTCGGGGACTGGTGGGCATTTGAATGATTGAGTGAATCAGAAAACCAGAGACTAATATGGCCTTAAGTATCAAAACACAGGCACCAGAAGAAGTTTCCTCCCTAAGTAGAGGAAAGGGATTAGAGGAGAGGACTTCCGAAAAATACATAAATATAATCCAGAGACAGAACAGGACAGTCCTAAAGTGTGGCTTAGATGCAAAAAGAAACTATACAGCCAAGTAAAACTAATCAAGTGAGCCAAATTCCTTAGCATTAAAGAGAGAGACTTGCACAGGTTACCTCTAGATATTGCTTCCCTGGCTAGCACCCGCACCACCTCTAGGTGTAGGAGTAGGCTGAGAAGCTGCCTCAGGGGGCTGGCAGTCATGCTGCACATAAATGATTACAGACAAAGAGAGGAGTTGTTTAACCCTGTAATAACAGCCTGGACTTAATGACCAACTTTCTTCACGTCCGTCTGACTATCGACAGAGCCTCACCAAAGGCAGTTGGCCTACACCGAGGACAACATACAATGTTGTTTTTTTTTTATGTTTCTGCGGTGCATTCAGGTGTGTCTGAGATAGCAAGACACTTTCACCTGCAAATTTTCCTCCTTAAGCCGTGACTGTGTGTGTACACAGGGAATTCCACCCCTAAGAGGAGGCATGCACTTTGCAGACTCTTCAGGCTTGCAAGGGTCTTCGTTTAATCTCTTCAGCACAGAGGTGCAAGGCTGACCCAGACAATGAGTCCTCTATTGCATCATCAGAAGATTCTGCCCAGAGATCTCAAAATGATCCAAAGCAAATCATTAGATAAGTCCATAGAGATGCTCGGGCATGAAATCGGAGAAATATTTGTCCAAACTTGCAGATATTTGTTATAAATGGAAGCTATAAATGTGACCCACATTACACAAATTCTAGAGGTAGGGACACTATGAAAAAATGAGTTAAGTCAGAAAAGGAAGTGGAAATGTGGCTAGATAAAATTTAATATGGCAAAAAGCAAGATAATGCATTTAACAATAAATAATTTAAATTATAAGTACAAAGCAGAGTTCTGAGCTAATAGTTAAGATCAAGAAAAAGGACTAAGGATGGTGAAAATTATTTATGTTAGATTGCTATGATTTTAAAAGTGAACCAAATATTAGGGGTAATTGGGTGATTTTGGTATGTAAGGGGGAAAGTCAAGTAATTATTATTTTCCTCCTATAAAATGGTGGTGCGCCCACACCCGAAACGCGAGTGCAACGGTGGCAGCCACTGGAGAGTGCTGCTCAGGGGTCTAACATGGACTCACACTTCTGCAGTCTGCTTACCTCCTGTCGTCTCTGAATGTCCAACACACCGTCAGTGCCAAGTTCCCAAAATAACACTACTTTGAATCTCTTTTATCTTGGAAGGACGGAGAGTTTTTCCTCAGGGAAAAATACCTATTCTGTGTATGAGTTTGCTTTTCCTGCCCAAATATCCTCAGCTAGCACCGCTATCCAGGTACGGACAGAATCCAAACCACAGACGTGGGACCCCACACGTAGCAAGGGTAACCTGACCCTGATCTGTGAATCTGTGCAACATAAGGGGTGGATTAGGAAAGCTATGAGAGTGAGCTGCTCAGATCTCCCTTCCAGAGAGCCTCCTCTGAGGGGTATATTTAGTAACAGCCTCAGCTGCTGCCCATTTGGGGTCCACCACAGCATTCACACTTAGCCCATGCTGTCCCTGGACACCTGCCAGCCCAGCACTGTGGGATGCCAGTTGGATCATTCCTACCCCATGGGAACTTCTGTAATGTTCTGCTTTTGCTCTGAGACATACATTGACCTGAGTGAGGCTTCTTCCCAACTGCCCTGCAGTGGGAGGTTTTTCCTATCGCATCCTGCTTCTTTCTCCCTTTCTGCCTTCACAGGTGTCAGACCTGCATCATGGTCTGAGGCACTCCTTGCCTACTGCTGCTCCTTCTCTCCTTTTATTCGTCATAGGCACTTCCCCCAGTCAGTCTCTTGCACATCTATCTGTGTACTTCTGCTCAACAGAGGAACTGAACTACACCAGAGGAGTCCGTTTCAATAATTTTGTAGATTCAAGAAGGACAACTAAAAGGAGCAAGAGTCATAGAGACTAGTAAACTAGTAAGATTTGAAGACATGAAGACCACATGGCCTGAGGGTTGATGAGATGGAGAGCTACACATTCATGTGAGGTGTGGATAAATTCCTAAACACAAGCAGCCTTGGCTGCAAAATTATCTGGATCTCCACAGTGGGTCGGAGAAACAGAATGAAGGAAGGGACAGATAGGTGGAAGTAAGGGTAAGACCAGAACAGGTCTTACAGAGAAGGCCTTCAAAGACAAGTAGCCAACCCCATGCTGATATTTTGTGAATTAAAAAATGCTATAGAAATAACAAGTATTATACTTATATAAATTACACACTTAGCAAATAATAGTGATAAAATATAATGATCCCCACCCAAAATTTGACAAGTTAACAAATGGCTACAAATTGCTCATAGGAAAGCTCGTGCTATTCTGCCATGCCGTGATCGGAAGAGTGTTGTTGCCAAGACAGTGCTGTCCAAAGGGGCCCATGTGCCCATCTGGCTTGTCCATTCCCATTTATGTCCTTAATGTAAACTTTGTGATCTTTAGTGAGATCTATTTTGAAGTCGATTTATAATAAAAAATATCTTTGTTTCTTGTTAAAAACATGCATATGGATAAGATTATACTATCACCGAATTGGTGAGTTATTTAAGGCCTTAGCCTAAAGCATCAGCAGTTATAATAGACAATTTTTCATTGAGAACGAACTTAAATTGTGAATTTGTTTTACACAGGCTAAAAAAGAGCCTTCAGGTAACCACGGTTGTTTGCTCCAGACTTAGTCTCAATTTGAATCCATGATTTAAGTTGACATTTTAGAATATTTTGTAATACATTTAAATAATATCAAACCTAACCAAGGGTTCCATTTATTTTGTTTTCCCTTTTGCACAAGCTAAACTTAATTTTGTAGTAGTTTTAGGTATTTGGGAATCATGAATCATTCACTTAAATCAGCTTCAATTTCATTACCTTTCCATAATCTGAATACATAAATTGTTCCAGTTTATTTTTAACTTAGAAGGAAATTCACAAGACAAGTCTGGCACATCTTCACTTGTTCTTAGTTGTTTGTATGGTCAGATTCAGTTATTAAGGCTTAGATATACTTATGTTCACAGCTGTGGCCTGCGGCTTCCTTCTGCACCTCTACCTAATTCTGGAGGGGCATCAAGAGAGGCATTATATTCGCTGATATGATGCAAAACCCCTGAGCTCATCCAAGGTGTCAAACTCCAGGGGTGATCCTTGCCTCTTCCTTCTCAATGTGTAAAAATAAACATTCAGGCCTCCGGTGTCTCTGATTGCACCAGCCACAAGTTGTCAGATGATTCCTTTGTTCCTAAACATTTTTAATGGCTGGAAATAACAGTTTTAGCCTCATGTTGCAAAGGCAGTTTATTTTATCCAAACTATTTCTAACAATTCTAAATCTGAAGATATGGTTTTAAGTTTCTGAGTTCTGAGTGACAGGAAGTTAGTTTTGAGTTTGTTGTTTGTTTGTCTTAAATAAAGAATGTCAAAGGCAAAAGCTAGATCTTCCTTTGCCAGACTTAGTCCTTGAGGAGATTTTCTGAATGAGAATTCTTAGGTAAATATTGCATTTTTTTCTAGTTATTTTTTTTAATTGAATGTGTACATTTTTTATTCCCATTTTCCCCTCCCCCCAGTTTGGCAAACATCAGCCTGTTCTCTATATTTATGTTTTCATTTTGTTTTGTTTATTTATTTAGTTAGGGTTTTTTTAGATTTCACAGATAACTAACATCACACAGTATTTTTTTTCTCTGTCTGATATGTTTCACTTAGCATAATTCTTCTAGGTCTATCTGTGTTGTTGCAAATGGCAAGGTTGCATTCTTTTTTATTGCTGAATAATATTCCATTATATATACATATACCACATCTTCTTTATCCATTCATCTATGGATAAACATCATAGGTGTGAGCACCTCTTTTTGAATTAGTGGGATTTTGTTCCCTTTGGAGAAATACCCAGAAGTGTGAATGCTGGTTGATATGGTAGTTCATATTTTTAATTTTTGGAAAAACCTCCATACTATTTTCCATACTGACTGCATTAATTTATAATCCCACCAATGGTTTAAGAGGGTTCCCTTTTATCCACATCCTCGCCAACACTTGTTTATTCATTTACTGGTGATGGCCATTCTGGCAGGTGTGAGATGGTATCTCACTGGTTTAAATTTGCATTTCCCTGATGATTAGTGATGTTGAGCATCTTCTCAAATGTCTGTTGGCCATCTGTATGTCCTCTTGGGAGAAGTTTCTCTTCAGGTCCTCTGCCATTTTTAATAGGATTTTTTGGGGGGGACTGCTGTTAAATCGTATGAGTTTTTTACATATTTTGTATATTAAACCTTTACCAGATGTATCATCACAAATCTCTTCAACTCAGTATGTTGTGTTTTTGTTTTGTTGATGGTTTCCTTTGCTGTGCAATGTTTTTCATTTGATGTAGTCCCATTTATTTTTTTGTTTGTTTTCCCTACTTGAGGAGATAACCCGGAAAAGATATTGGTAAGAGCGATGTCCAAGAGTTTACTGCCTGTATTTTACTCTAGGAGTTTTATGGTTTCAAGTCTAACATTTAAGTCTTTAATTCATTTTGAGTTTATTTTTGTATATGGTGAAAACAAGTGGTTCAATTTTATTTTTTTTGTGTGTATCTGTCCAGGCTTGCCAACATGACTTATTGAAGAGACTGTCTTTACCCCATTGTATATACCCTTGCCTCCTTTGTCATAGATTAATTCACCATTTAAGTTGGTATTTATTCCTGGGCTTTGTATTCTCTTCTGTTGATCTACATATCTGTTTTCATACCAGCACTATACTGGTTTGATTATTGTAGTTTTGTACTATACTTTTATATCAGGGTATGTGGTACTTCCCACTTTATTCTTTCTCACAATTTCATTGACTATTCAGGGTCTTTAGTGGTTCCATGTAAATTTTAGGATTAGTTGCTCTAATTCTGAGGAGAATGCCGTTGGTATTTTTGATAGGTATTGCATTAAATCTGTATATTCCTTTAGGTAGTAAGAATATTTTAACTATTAATCTTTCCAATCCATTAGCAAGGCATAACCTTCCACTTCTTTGTATTCTTGTTCAATTTCTTTCTTCAATGTCTTATAGTTTTGCAAGTACAGATCTTTCACCTCTTCAGTTAAATTTATTCCTAGGTATTTTATATTCACTCTTTGATTCAATTGTAAATGGGATTGTTTTCTTAATTTCTTCTTCAGATTGTTCATTGTTGGTATATAGGGATACAACAGATTTCTGTATATTGATTCTCTACCCTGCAACTTTGCTGAAGTCATTTAGTAGTTCTAATTTTTTTTTTTTTGGTGCAGTCTTTAGGGTTTTCTATGTATTGTGTCACCTTCAAATAATGAGAGTTTTACTTCTTCCTTTCCAATGTGGGTGCTATTTGTTTACTTATTGTCTGATTGCTATGGCTCATACTTCTAATACTATGTTGAATAGAAATGGTGATAGTGGGCATCTTTGTTTTGTTCCAGATCTTAGAGGAAAAGCATTCAGCGTTTCACCTTTGAGTATGATATTAGTTGTGGGTTTGTTATATGAGGTCTTTATTATGTTGAGATATGTTTCTTTTATACTACTTTGTTGAATTTTTTATCATAAAAGGATGTTGAATTTTGTAAGATGATTTTTCTGCTTCTATTGAGATGATCATATGGGTTTTTTTAAAGATTTTATTTATTTATCTTTAGACAGAGAGGCAAGGAGGGAAGAAGATAGAGAAGCATCAATGTGCAGTTGCCTACTGGGCACCTGGTCCACAACCCAGGCACATACCCTGATTGGGAATTGAACCTGCAACCCTTTGGTTCACAAGCCGGCACTCAATCCACTAAGCCACACCAGCCAGGGCTGATCATATGGTTTTATCCTTTATTTTGTTAATATGATATGTCTTGTTATTTGATTTTTGGATGTTGAACCATCTTTGCATCCCTGGCATGAATCCCACTTGGTCATGGTAATTGGTCTATTTAGATTTTGAATTTCTTCCTAGTTCAGCCTTGGAAGGCTATATATACTTCTAGAAATTTATCCATTTCTTTTGAATTGTTGCATTTGTTAGCATGTAATTATTCATAGTATTCTTTAATGAGTCTTTGTATTTCTGTGGTGTTGGTTGTAACTTCTTTCATTTATAACTTTATTTGGGCTCTCTCTTTTTTGTTCTTAATGAGTTTGGCTAAAAGTTTATCTATTTTATTTGTTTTTTCAAAGAATTAGTTGTTTCATTGATTTTTTCCTGTTTTTTTAAAAGTTCTACTTCATTTATTTCTGCTCCAATCTTAATTATTTCCTTTTGTCTGTTTACTTGGGGGTTTATTTTTCTTCTTTTCCAAATTCCTTTAGGTTTACAGTTAGTGTTTATTTAAGGTTTTTCTTGTGTCTTAAGATAGGCCGGTATATACCTATGATCCTCCCTCTTAGCTTTTGCTGCATCCTAGAGTGTTTTTGTTTTGTTTTTCCATTTCCAAGGACTCTGTAGCAGTAGCCCAACAAGCTGGAGAAGTGCCTGACAGGGAGGCCAGGTGCATGTAATTATGCTCTCTTGATCCTGCCTGCTCCCTTTGTTCAGGCCAAAATGGGCTCAGGCAGTATGTCCAGGAACATAAGGTGGAAACCTTGCAGGCAGACCAGACAGCTGGGTACAGCTCCCACCCACCCTATGGAGGTACAGGGGAAGTAAAGAATGGCTCTCACTGGCCCCTCCAACCCTGGAGAACTGCCACAGTCCCTGGAGAGCTCTTTGGCTGGCTATATAGTCTTCTTGACGCAGTCTCTCTCAGGTTTATTGCACTGAAGGTGATCCCATGTAGATGAAATCTTTGTGAAGGCTTTATGTGCTGGGTAGTTTTGGGAAGCCACTTGGAGCCAAGCAGTCACAGCACCTGGGGCACTAGCCTGCCCACCATAGCAGCTCTCTGCAGGGAGACCAGGTGGATGTGGTGATGGCCCGTGGTTCCAGCTTGCTCCCTTTGTTCAGAGGCAAAAGGCTCTAGTCAATGCAGCTGTGAACAGCTGAGGTGATTTAGCAGGTAGGCCAGAGTACCTCAACCGAGCTCCCATCCACCCCAGCGGATGAAAACAATGGTGCTCGAGGCTCCTCTACAGCCGGTCCTGCAGCTCCCAGAGGACTCCCTCACCTTCCCAGGTCTCTTTCTCTTTCTCTTTTTCATCAAAAGTTGTTAATTCAGTGTTCAGCTGTCTCACAGGAGTAATTGCTACCTATATACATGTGTGTTTGATATTGCTCATGGGGAAGAAATAGAGGTTAGCGTCCCCACAACACAGCCATCCTGGGCCGCCAGGGACTGCAAATGTAATGTCGTTTTTTATCAGTTAATTAACTAAGACATTTTTCTTTACCATCTCTACTATCTAGATACTGGAATATACAAAAGAAGTAGCACTTAATTCCTATTTGAAACTTTAAGGTCTCAGGGGAGAGATAAAATGAATACCGATGAAATATATATATAATGAATAGGGGTGAACAGCATGGTACTAAGTTTAAGGGTAACAGGTGTTTGGTACAAAAGTGAGATCAGTGAAGATCAACATAATAAAAGAACGCTTTATAGAGGAAGTGCTGCTGTTTGAGTGAGGCTTACAGGGTGAAGAGCAGAGGCTGTGGGGAGCTGCGGGGCTCAGAAAGCAGGATAGCTTACCTGGCTGAGCCTTATTGTCTCTGTGATGGTGTTATTAATAATAATAGTACCTACTTCATAGTTTTGTTTATTTTGTTTTAGAGAATGACAAAATATATGTAAAGTGCTTAGCCATTTAAAGTTGTCTATGATTATTAGGCAGAGAGATGGGAACTCATTCGGGAAAGAAAGAGAATAAGGATGGAATGGAGCTGACTTGCACATCTGTTTGGCCAGAGGGCAGGGTATCGGTGTGGAGGGGAGTCTAATAAGAATAAAACCAAATAGATGAAGTAGCACCATGTCAAAGGGAGCTTAGCAGCTTGCTGTACATATTCACACGTTCATTCAAAAGATAAGTAGTATCTACTATACACAAGGTGTTGCTCCAGGTCCTGGGGATTCCGTGGTGAATAGACTGTTATATATCATTGCTGCCCTCATGGGACATCAGTCCTTAAAGGAATGCAAATGTTAAAAAATTACAAGACAGAAAGGGGAAGTAAAAAAGTTTGGAAAGTTTTTTGTACTATTCTGGATTTTATAAAAGTTGATTATATTAAAAAGAAAGCTTTCCTAACCATAAATATCATTACTATAAACCTGTGTGAGATAAGGCATATGATTAGATGACAGACAACAGCCTGAGAGAGAAAACAAAAAACAAAAACAAAATCACCCTATCTACATAGCATGAATCAATCAATTTGATAGAAAAAAATCGGCCAGGCATGTAAAACCAACAGGGAACTTGACCAAACCTTAAATGTCATATAGACACTGCTTCAGTTCTTAAAACCTCTTTGAACCTTTGTAACCAGCTCTTTCTCTCCTCGAACTTTGGGCTGGCCCAGTCAGGGCATCCCATTTTTCTGGTCTGGACCCACTCACATGGTGGCTACAGATATATGAGTCCTGCAGCCGGGGGTGCCTTTCTTTGTGTCAGTGTGATTTTGTTTTTCTCTCCGTGTTGTTTTCTCTGTCGTAAGACAGTATGTGGCCAAAACCTCCTCTTCACACACTGGCTTTTTCATATAACCTATTCAATTCAAAGAATATTGTCTGAGTACCTACTATGTTCCCATCACTGAAATAGCCACTGACTTGGGTTTTATTCTTTCCTGGGGTATTATCTTGCCATAAGTGTGAAGGTTGCATACAAGGCAGTTCTAATAAGTGTAGAGTTATAGTTGGCTAAATATTACACATATATATTCTATGTATCAGAGCTATTTCCAATTCAGCTGACTGTCACATAAATAGCACCTTTTACAACAAATCCTATGTGTGGGCCCTCATGGCTGGTTTCTGTGCAATAACAAAGACCACCCAATTGTCCATGACTTAACAGAGCAAAGGTCCGCTTCTCATATATCATACATGATCCATATTGGTCAACAGGAGAGCTTGGCTTATAGTAGTCCCTCAGAGACCCAGGTGGACAAATGTTCAACCTTTCTATGAGCTGCTAGCTCACAAAAGCTTTCAGGTTTAGGCAGGTGGAGAAGAGAGCAAAGAGAATCATTCACGTGCTCTTCTGCGCTTTAGGTCAGAGGTGACACTGGTCACTTCACTCTCGTTATCTTGGTCAGAGCATGTTTGTCTGATTTTAATGGAGCAAAGATGTGCAGTCCTCCCATGCTCCCAGAAGGACTCAGGGACCGGCAATGTTAGTGAGTAATATCTGTTATACCCTGTGAGACAAATCGACCTGCCCATTTAAAAGACATGCTTCACAGAATGCCATTTGTTTGCAGCAGAGACATCTGAAGTGAACTGAGCTGCAACATTTAACAGTTCTCAGGTCATTTGTCACATAGCAACTTTCTGTCAGCTTCAGTACCTCAAAATCCCCGATCCATAAACATCACTCAGATAAATTCTCAAATAGCTACCAAATATGGAGAATGAACATTGTTCTCTAGCATTTTAAGAGTAATGACAGCTTCTTGACATGGACCAGATTTCCCCATATTATACAAAGAACTGTATATGTCCTCTTCTGCTAATTCACTTCAGGAGGCTTTGGCAGCTTTTGGCCAAATCCAGTTCCTGATTCTATTCCAGGAGAAATTCCATTACGTCAAATTATTTAGACTTCCTTTAATCTTGCTCTGATAATGTTCCCATAAACCTAGAATATCAAAAGAACTGACTATCATTTCTAGGGTGATTGTTTTCCTAAAAGTTGGCATGGGGCTTACTCGGAGTCTTAGGTGATCTGAAACGCATTATGCATATCAGGAATGACACGTCACTACAGCTTAAAGAGGGAGAGCCCTTAAATGGATCTAAAATGGAGTTCTTTAGTGCACCAGGTAGCTTAAAATGAAATATAATCATGTTCATTAAGAAGTTCAAGTTTGGGGACGCGAAAAGTATATGGGCCATTTTTTTAGAGAGGACCCTGTTGTTTTTATTGTTCTCTTACTTCAGAGCAGGTGTATTTGCTCTGTTTTTGCTGTTTGTCGGTTGCTTCGGTTTGGGTTATATACTTGTCAGTGTCTTGTACTGTGATGGAAACACCTTTGCTAGTGATAATCACTGTGGCCTTTTTATAATGATTTGAAAATAAGAATACTTTGCACTGTGTACTTTTCTTCTAATCAGCTCGAAGCTTAAGTCACAATCAATACGATAGCTTTCACGTTGCTGTCACAGGCTCCCATTGACAGTCTAACACAGCCAGCTGTCATGAGCCAGCTAAAGAAGAATGAGGCCATCACGCTGGTCTTATTGATTTGAACTAAGTGAAAGTCGCCCATATGTCTTCAATTCCTTTTAGCACAACTTCAGTTATGAGTTAAAACTGTTTATTGAGAAGAAACATATGAATTTTAATTTTTGTATATATTTAAAATAATGTTTCTGCCCTGACTATAGAAATATGTAGCTACTGAACATCTCGCAGAAGGATGAGTTTTCTTACAGGGGTTTTTCTAGAAGTTGTAACGCGCTGCACTAAGCTTTCTTATGAGAGATTTACTGTGCTGCACATCTCCGTGATGTTAATTGGTCTGAATGGCTATTCCATCAATGTTCTCGACCCCACGTTCTCGCTTACTGTCTGAAACACCCAGGCTTACTAATCTGCTTATTTCCTTTACTCAGTTTATTTAACTGATTTAAAGCTATTAATTCACCTGGATATTGACACTGTGTCCTAATGTGGATCCTTTCTATGCAAAGCCTAAGACAAGGACTTAGACATGGGCTATTTACTTAGGGGTGACCTCAAAAACTGGAGTGAAGGAGCACAGCAGGGAATCTATATACATATATGTAAATGTGTGAGGTACAATTCAGCCAGATCTCTGAGAAGCATGGAGAGTGTGTCCCACAATTGTTCCAACAGAAGGATGGGAGGCCAAGGACACCACCAGCTCACTCTGGGGCATTGACACCCAGCATGTTCCTAGACAGGTTTTGTCCATAGGCTGAGCAGGAGCTGCAACTTTGGAGAGAGTCTCAGCTAGAACACGGGAAGATGCACTGGGAGGCTCTGATGCAGGGCGTTGGCAGCATGAAGCTGGATTTGCATGAAACTGCCCTGCAGCTATGGCTGAATCAGAGGTCGGTGGGTGAGGCCACAGAAGTGTGTGCTACAGTTTACATTTAGTGTTAATGTTAAACATACAAAGTTAATTTGTCATATCTTCTAATGGTGCATATAGCATATTGGCATACAGAAACTGAAACTGTTTTATAAAACGTACAACTCAAAGAACCTCTGTGACATGCTGCCCAGGTATTATGACTTAGGCCTTAGAAACCTTAGACACCATCTTGTTCCTGTCATTAAGGAAACTGTAAACCCTCTCTTTCCATCATGCGTTCCCTTTGGCGTGGGTGTGCAATACCCGTGGGGCATAATGAGGGAGAAAGACCTTTGCTGGTCTCTTGTGGAAGGTCCACCTGCGCCTGTCCTGTGAGACACCCAACGCACAGTGCAGATGGGGGTGCAGCATCCCGCACCCAGCAAATACCAAGCTGCCAGAAATGTCACAGAGACCCAGAGAACAGTTAGTTCATTTTATCGAACTGTTATTATGTATCTTTAAAACTTTTCATGCTCTGGGAAATTCATTAGAAAGTATTTCCATATAGGTGATTCATTTATTTATTTGTACAAACATATAGAATACACAGGGTCCAGCATAAATAATGCCCCTTTTTATTACAAAATCATAAGCATGTAATTCTGTAACATAACAATATGACATTCAAGCACACCATATGACATTTTAGGTGAAATGTTCAAATTAAAACTATAAATTATGACACCCGTATTATTGCCCTACCAACCACACTCCAGCAGGCATTACTTCTGCCAGACCCTGTATGTTACAAAGTATTTCCATTTATTGGTATTATGTCTGGTTCATGAGTATGTTTTAAGCTCCCAAAGTCAAGGACTTTTTTTTGTTTAGCTTTGTGTCTCCCAGAACCCGGCCAGTAGAAGCTGAATAAATATCCGTGGAACACAAAATTGTGATCCAACAATGTAGTGAGGGAGAGAAAAAGAAAAAAACGTGTTATCGAGGACTCACTATGCTGGAACCTGCATTAAGCACTTCATAGAGCTTACTTATCTCATGTAATTCTCACAGTAACTCTAACGTAGGTCTTATTATTAATTCTGCCTCACCGAAGGGAAACCGTGATGGAGAAAAAGTGTTGTGCCTGGACCAAAGCCGCAAAACCAGTTAGTTATGGAATGAGAATCTAAATCAAGGCGTCCAGGCAGCTGGTGTCTGCAGAATATCCTCATATTTTTTTCTGTTTCAGAAAAGGCTAGAGAGGAGGCAATGGTATTTCGGACTTGTGGACCCATTCTCTAATGTAACACCATGTCCTTCCTGAATTTCGCATTTCTATCCTTTAGTAGTCTCTTCTACTTGCTATACCTTTGCTACGTGCTCATAAAACCTCACCTCAGTGCTCACTGTCCACCTTTCCCTGAGCCACCAGCTCCTCTCTTGGCCAACAGATCCGTGCAGAACCAGGGCCAGAACACTTTGAGGCTTTTGCACTGTCTCTATAGTCAGTTCAATTTCTGGTATTCTTTGGCCACATATTTGGATTAATTCCTTGCCTTCATCAGGTTAGCACCCGATCTCCTATTATCCTCAAAAGGGAGTGCTGGTTAGAATTACATAACAACAGCAAAGTACTAAAACTGCAGGGGCCGCAGCTGTGGCTGCTGTTATGATACCCCTGTCTGAAGCAGCGTAATTTAGAGGCTAGAGCCTGTACTGCAGAGTCCGACAGCCAGAGCGCAGTTCCTGGCCTGGTTCCATGACGTTGTTTCGTGGCAGGTACTTAACCATTCTGGGCCTCAATTACCTCATTCATATAATGGGGATAATAATTAGTATCTACTTTATTAGGCTAGTCTAAGGATTAAATTAGTAATTACATGTAAAATTGAGAGCACAGTGCCTGGCACATAATGAAGTCCTAAGGATCTGATAGAGAAATACAAGCCCGTCCAATAGTCTAGATGCTGGATTTTTCATTGATGCACGTGTAACACCACGCATAAATTCTTTGAACAAAGAAAACTTGAATAGTCGGCAAAAGGAGAAAAATGCTAGTTATAAAAAATCCAACACAAAATAAATTCTCATGTGCCATTCTCAGTATGTGACTTCTGGAAGATAAAATGTTTAAGAATTGCTCTCGGAAGCCGTTCTTGATTCTAACACCTCTCTCCCTCCCCACCCTCACTTTCTCTCTCCCCTCTATGTAGCTATAAACTATTACTTCAAACATAAACCATCACTTCAAACGTTTACTATTCTACTTCATTTGCGTAAACATTATCTCCAGAGTTAATTCCTTGACCGAGTTTCCTGGAAAATGGCTGAAGACAAAGACCGCATTATAACATCCAGGCCACCCGTCCCCCCAAGTCTGGCCCCCGCAGTGTCTTATTACCTCGTAAACACCGTGCCTGCATCAGGCAGGACGTGTCCTCTATTCTTATCTGTTTTCCTTTAACATTGACTGCCCTCACCACCTGCAAAGAGAGCACCTTGAAAAGATTAATTATTAATTTCAAAAAAGTCACTTCAAACGCTTCAAAAGTCAACGGAGAAGAGGGAAAACCCCAGTAACTGATTGTATAGTCACACTTGACATTGACTTGATCATTTTATTTATTCTTTTTTTCTGTCTTGAAAAACAATAGGTCAATTCAGTTTTATGACATCTGAGATATAAATGCGTATGAGTTTAAGAAGTGCTGGTGGTAAAATATGTATTGGTTAAATCTGACAGTCATATTTACAGTCTTATCTCCAAAGACCTGTGAAGTATATATTATTAAATGGAATCTATATTGAAAAGTTTTGCCCTCAGAATACATAATTGGCCTGTGCAGTTTCTTCCTACATGCTTGCTTTAAGCTAAAGAATTTCAAGGGCTTCTGGATATTCAACTGTTTTTTTTAAATGTCTGTGGAGTAGACTATGCAATACATCACCATGATTGACAGTTTTGGCATGTCACAGAGGTGAATCTCTAATACTAACTATGGGACTGAAGAGTTTCAACACAAACCTGTCAGAAATAGGTTTTTCTTTTTTTTTCAAACAAAATATCAGGCCACTTTGACCCACGTGTTCCTTTCAAATAGCTGTAAAAATGACATGAAGATTATTAGCTATCAAATATTTATAGGATGAGTATTTGGAACCTTTTCAAGCTCCGAAGAACTTAGCACATTTGACATATTTTAAGTGCCTACAATGTACAAGAGACTGCCCTTCTCCCTGTCAAGATAAAGCATGCAACTGACCATCCCTACCACTTAGTGGGTGCTTGGTTCGTGCAGGGCACTGTTCTAAGTACATTCTGAGTGTTAATTCAGTTAATTGGCCACAACCCTAAAATAAGGTGGTAATATTCCTCCAATTTAAAAGATAAGAAAGCAAACCCAGAAAGGAAAACAATTTGCTGGATGTCACACATCTAGTGGGAGGTAGAACCAAGATTTGAAGCTAGGCCATCTGACTCTAAAGCAGCTCCATTCATGTTTTATTCTGGCCCTTGAGGAGATTTCAGTATAATGGAAGGAAGAAAGGGAGTAGAGTAGAATGTAAAAATATAATAGAGCAAGCCATAAGATTTAGAAGTAAAAATGTCATGGAGTTGAAAAGTAAGGAATTATATCCATTTTCATCAGAACTGGGAAGTCTTATTAAAGAAAGTGGCACCTTGATTGGCACATTAGGGAGGTTTGTACTAAAAGCAAAGGAGTGGCTCAAGGCCTTCTCAGGAGATGGAGAGGTAAGGACTGAGGCACAGACGTGGGGCAGGTTGGGCATGTTGGGGTGACAGCAGGTAGTTCAGGGACAGGGTACAGAAAGCACGGTAACAGTAGGTGAAACTGGAGAGGTAAAGAGGGGTTTAAAAATGTTGAAGAACATGATGTGCTAGGTCAAAGAGTTTCAGAACTTAGCAATGTGGAGATTTTAGAATTTCTGAATGAGTAAAATGACTAAAGTACTTTTGGGGGAAATATTTATCTGCTGGGACTTTCTTATATTTATCATCTATTCCAAAATATGTAAGATGAAATATGTATACTAAGAACAGAAAATAAAGGGAAGAATGGAAGTGAGATGTGCTTTTATCCAGTTACCGTAATGGTTATCAAGTTAAATCTGAGGCAGTGGTTTGCAGGATGCACTGGGTGGAGCAGAGCTTGCAGTCAGTGGTCATTGGCTCCACTCCCTGGCCGCACCTCAGAGTCATCGGGGACACTTTCAGGATCTCAGTGTCCAGGGCACATCCAAGACCCGTTTCATCAGGACCTCTGAGATTCCAATTCAGATGTCAGTGTTTTTAGGGCTCCCAGAGAGATTTTAGTGTGCCACGAAGATTGAGAACTATTGCTCTACTAAGTTAAATAATGAGGATTTGAACTTCAGGGCTCACAGTGAGAATGGAAAAGAAAGAAAGAATATGTAAAATAATTTGAAAGAAAAACCAGTATTTCCTTTTGAAAATGCTATGAAAATTGTACCCATAGCTCCATTTATTTTTTTTAAAACTCCCCTTTCACACATGATGAACAAGTTTGGACAATCTGACAGGCTTATTAGGAACACAGAGCTCCACTGATAACGAGGCAAAAGGTTGCCCAGGGTAGGGTGCTTATTTGGCGGGACCTCACTTTCCTGGTCTGAACATTTAAGTTACTAACACCTCTCCTATCTCCTTAACAGGGATTTTAAGAGCATCAAATGCAATTATGCAGAACTGAGAACCCACATGAAAAGGCAGCACCAGGTCATAAGCTGTTCCTTTAACCAGAATCGAATTGAGTAGGTCCGTATTAAAGATACCATTTCTACTTCCCTGGGGTGATAAACTAACTTTGTGATTCCATAGCATAAAAACATCTTTTCAAGTTGTTCCTGGCATTTCAACAAGCTGAGTCTCACATTCTAGATCCATTGGTGTGCTCATTGCTCCACCAAGGGAGTTGGTCCTTTTGTTGCTCACTTTGAATAACAGCAGCAACAAAAAGCTGCATGTTTTGATACTTACCTAGAGAGTCGGCTATTGGCTACCTTTCATTGAATGAATAACTGATAGTAACAGCCAAGGGTTTGCCCTGGCTTCATTGTGAGCCTTTCCCGTGTTGCCCCTGATAATGTTCGCACTGGCTGCACCGACCAGGCACATACAGTTACTCTACCCTTTGACCACTGACCACCATTACTCTTAGGAGTTGGGTTCAGATAAACTCCGATATGCTGCCGAACTTTAATTAATCCATCCTCTATTCTAGTTTTACTAGCACATAAGGAAAAGAGCTTAGAAGAGGGACAAAACGAGTTTGAACCATTCCCTTTAGAAATGCATTGCAGTTGCAACTTGCCTCACACTATTGAAATCCTATCCAATCTCAAAATTATGAATATTAATAATTTTATCCAATATTTTATGTTCTGCAAGCACATTCACTTAATCTTCATAAAATCCCATTGAGGCATGCTAGTGTTAATGTCCTCATTTCATAGCTGGAGAAATCAAGGCTCA
This sequence comes from Macrotus californicus, assembly GCA_007922815.1. Lineage (NCBI taxonomy): Eukaryota > Metazoa > Chordata > Mammalia > Chiroptera > Phyllostomidae > Macrotus > Macrotus californicus. The sequence continues at coordinate 2,340 of VMDR010016166.1, read as the reverse complement.
GAAGCGTTAAAGAATTGATAAGCAAGCCAGCTGAAAAGGGAGACCGCGAGTCAATGTCACCTCTTTCCCTTCTGCAGCTCACTGCCCACCACTGGAAATGTTTCCTGTTAAAGTTCTCCACTGAGCAAGTTGTCTTTCCTGTGACCCCAGGGTCTTATTGGGCCAAAAATCTTTGTATTTGGTAATAGGTCCACTAAGTAATCAAAGACAGAATCTTGAAGGGTTACTTAAGTTCTTTGTTAATTCAAGCATTTTTGTAAAAAAAGTACTGATCTAGAAAACTGAGAAACTGGGTCTAAGATAGCTCCTGAATCACCTACTGCTTCAATCATGGAAACAGTAAGAAGCAGAATGCCAAATGACGGATCCAGCACAAGGAAAAGTTTATAGATGTGTCCAGTAAAGGCAGTTTTCCCTTATTTTCCTGTCTCTCCCCTCCCACATGTATGAGTGTTTAACGAACAAAATGTATTTATTCAACATACTGTTACTGGGAGCCTATTGTGGGTCAGGCACTTCATGAAATACTAGAAATACACGAAGAGGAACAATAAATCCACTATCCCCGCTCTGTGGTTCACAGCTTGGTAGGCGAGGTAGATATATAAACAAACAGCTCAGACTACAATGTGCTACATAGTGGTGCTGAGTTAGAAGCAGAGTGGGGCGAGAACACAAAGGAGGCACCGATTACTTGCCTTAGAGGAAGGCTGTGGGGAATGCCTGCAACAGAAGCCCCCTCTCAGCTAGGTCTTAAGTGAGTGAGTAGGAGTTTGCTAAGGAGGGGAAACAGCACATGTGTGGGGCAGGGATGGGGAGGAGGAGTGACATGTGACATTCTTTATAAGGATGCTTAATAACATTCTAACAGGATTCTAAATAATAACTATAAAGAGCAAGTAGTATTTTCCTGACCTGGGGACTTCTCTTCCATTTTCTCCAAATTGCAACACGATCCATACTCAGCAGCTCATTATATACTTTCTATTCCACAGCTTAAGTCTAAGCAATAGTAAGGAACCATGGAAATAGCATACGGTGAAAAGATGAATGGTTTTGAAGTTGGAAAATTGAAGGCCATGAGCTGGGGCAGGGGAGAAGAGAGACAGGGTATAGAAAGAGGAAAGGAGGACAAGCAGCAGCTGGCATTAGTATTTGTAAAATAGTTCTCTTGGATGTGATTGAATTTGGACTAGGTCTTATGAGGTTATTATATCAAATGAATTGATTGTGAAAGTGCTTTGTAAAATGAAGAAACCACACAAATAAGTGCCATTATTGAGTGAGCTTCAGCCTGTAATGGAGATGGGTCCCGAGCATGCCAGGTCCAGATGCAGCTGTGCTCCAGGGCTGCCATATCTGAAGGGACAACAGAGATGAGAGGAGTTCTGGGAAGATCTGAAAGAGCATATGTGTGCACGGGGGTGTGACCTCCTTCAGCTCTGTTGCACTGAGAACGAATTTCCTGTGCCAGCTCAGCCATAGCCTGCCTTTCCTACAGGATATCAAGCTCCAAGTTTACAGTTCCTATCAGGGAGTCTCTTTGTTTGAACAAAGCCTCATTTGTTAGGAAGTGTCACAGATCAGCGTGTATCAGATGCAAGATTGAATGTCCCTCAAGCACAAAGACATGCAAAGCTATGCCAGGATACCAGCAATGGGGCTTTTCACCATAAGAAAACAGATGGCCAGAGTGAAAAAGGCCGGTCTTTATGGAAAAGAAATTCTTCCAACCCACCCCCACCCCCACACCCGCGCCCCGTTCCCGGTACTGCCCCCTCCCCTGCTCTTCTTTCACTCCATTGCTCTGACAGTGAAACATTCGATATGCTGCAACATCATCTGATGTTTGTGTCCTTTTAATTAAACCAAGAGATCTGGAATAGGGATGCCCTTGTCTTTGCAGAGAAATGATTTCAGAAAGAAGATAATAGGACCCCTTATTCTTTAGGCTTGCAAGAGGCTTGTGTGTAATTTGTCCTTTGCAAGAGCAATCAAAGATAACCGGTGCGCAATTGATTACGGGCTTTGTGTTCTTTTAATTACTTGTTTCTACACACTGGTTAGTTACATGCTGAAAGCAGATCCCTCTGAGTTCTCTCTAAGCTGTAGTGCTTTCTTTTGCTTACATGGTTTAATAATAAAGCTATTAGTAAGCCACTGCCACATAGAACAATCCTATCAGGCAAGGATAGATCTTGAATCTTGCCCTTTTTTTATTCTTCCAATAGACTATTAGATGTTTTTCTGGAAAACAAGGTTAAAGAATGCTACATTGTTGCTTAAATATACAAAAATATTCTACAGTTTCAGGTTGTCCTTATTCCCCAAAACAGAAAG
>VMDR010016165.1:0-21461 GCA_007922815.1 Macrotus californicus | reverse complement strand
AGGAGCATGATGGGAGCTCTATACAAAATAAAACAAGGAGAGTGACAGAGAATGACTCAGGAGCAGTGGTGAGCAACATTAAGTAGAGGAGTCAGGGACAGTCTCTTAGAGTAGGTGATGGTTTGCTGAGATCTAAATGATGAGAAAAAGCCAGACAGGTGCAGATTAAGGAAAATGTGTTCTAGCAGAGAGGACGGCAAGTGCACAGCCTCTAAGGTGGAAATGACCTTAATGTGGCTGAGGTCCTGAAAGGCGTCCCGTGTGGCTGAAGTATAGTGAACCAGAGGGATTGGGCAAAAGGGATGTTTGAGAGGCCAGCAGAGGCCATGGTAAGAGTCTGGATTTCATTTTGGTTCAACAGTGTACTATATACATTAATTTACTTAAAAGATAGTATGTCACAGGTCAACAAACATCTCTAAGAAATTAAAATATTTCTGAGTTTATTTTTAAAATTTCACTAGATATAAAAATTATGTGTCAAAAACTCAGCCAAGAAAACTAATCTATGTAAAAAACACAACCAGAAAAGTGTCTATCTGGAGAGACTGTGGACTAAGAGAGAGAATTTTCCAGGATGCCTGAAAAACAAACTTTATCTTCATAGGAGTGTAGATAACAAAGGTGTATGCATTTGTCAATATTCAATGAATTGTGCCCAACAGATTTGTGCATTTAATGCATAAAAATTTTTCTTAAAAATAGCAAGATGGAGGCATAGCTAGACATGGCTCACTTCCTCACACAACCACAGCAAAACTTACAACTAAACTACAAAACTACTATCATCCAGAGTCGTCAGAAAATTGAGCTGTGTGCAAGTCTGACAACCATGGAATTAAAGAAGTCACATTCATACAGACAGGTAGGAGGAGTGGAGACTCAGAGACGTGAAGATGCAGAATGGGTGACCCCCCTAACATGTGGTGAATAAAAACTGGGGGGGATACTCAAGAGTGAAGGATCCCAGCCCCACACCAGACCACCCAACCTAGGGTTCCAGTGCCAGGAAAATAAGTCCCCATAACTTCTGGCTGTAAAAACCAGTGTGGGTTGAGGCACTGGAAGAAACTGTGTGATTCACAGACATGTCCTCATAAAGGGTCTGCAACAGAGTTAGGACTTACTCATACTCACTCCCTCTAGGCTCCAGCATGAGGGCAGTACCTAGAAGGGCACTAGTGGCATAGAGGGAGAAACTGAAGTGATTGGCATTACGGCGAGTGCCATGGGACAGCTTCCCCTTGGACAAAACCCCAGAGGCCAGGCAGCAGCCATTGTCTCCTTTCGGAGCCCTCCCCAACACAGAGCCAAAGAGCAGCGACACCGTACTGGAGTCTCCATCAACCCGGTTCACACACATTGCCCCACCCTGGCGATTACCTAAGGCTCTGCCCCATCCAACTTATTGGTGTGCTTTTCTACAAAACACCACACTACTAAGACAGGGAGTTAAAGCAGTTCTCCCTAATAAATAGAAACAAATGCAGAGAGACTGCCAAAATGAGGAGACAAAGAAATGTGGCCTGTATGAAAGAACAGAACAAAAGTCCAGAAAAAGAACTAAACAAAACAGAGATAAGCAATCTATCAGGTGCAGAGTTCAAAACACTGGTAATTGTCCAGAAAAAGAACTAAACAAAACAGAGATAAGCAATCTATCAGGTGCAGAGTTCAAAACACTGGTAATTAGGATGGCCAAGGAACACATTAGATACTTTAACAACATAAAAAAGACCTGAGCAGAAATGAAGGTTATACTAAGTGAAAGAAGGAAAATTTTACAGGAAATCAACAGTAGAGTGGATAAAGCTGAAAATCAAATCAATGATTTGGAACATAAGGAAAAAAAAAAAACATTCAATCACAACAGCAAGAAGAAAAAAGAATCTAAAAAAAAACAAGGATAGGCTAAGAAGCCTCAGGGACAACTTCAAATGTACCAGCATTTGAATCATAGGGGTGCCAGAAGGAGAAGAGAAAGAGCAAGAAATTGAAAACTTCTTTGAAAAAACAATGAAAGAAAACTTCCCTCATTGGGTGAAGGAAATAGACATACAAGTCCAGGAAGCGAGTCCTAAATAAGATGGACCCAAAGATGACCACACCAAGACACATCATAATTAAAATGCCAAGTTAAAGATAAAGAGAGACTCTTAAAAGCAACAAGAGAAAAGCAGAGAGTTACTTACAAAGAAGTTCCCATAAGGCTGTCAGATGACTTCTCAAAAGAAACTTTGCAGGCTAGAAGGGACTGGCAAAAAGTATTCAAAGTGATGAAAAGCAAGAACCTACAACCAAGATTATTCTGTCTAGCAAAGCTATCACTTAGAATGGAAGGGCAGACAAAGTGCTTCCCAGATAAGATAAAGCTAAAGGAGTTCATCATCACCAAGCCATTATTACATGAAATGTTAAAGGGACTTATTTAAGAAAAAGAAGCTGATCAAAGCTATGAACTTTAAAATGGCAATAAATTCACAATGATCAACAGTTGACTCTAAAAAGCAAACTGAGCAAACAAGCAGGACAGAAACAGAATCATAGGTATGGAGACCATTTGGAGGGTTACCAGATGGGAGGGAGAATGGGGACAATGGGTGAAAAGGTGCAGGGACTGAGAAGTACAGATAGGTCCTTAGAGAATAGATGGGGGTGTTAAGAACAGTAGAGGAAAAGGAGTAAAGAACTCATATGCATGACCCCTGGGCTTGAACTAAGCGGGCGGATTGCTAGAGGTTAAGGCGGGGTGCCAGGTGGAAGGGGGGCAAAGAGGGAAAAATTGGGAGAACTCTAATAGCATAACCAGTAAAACAAGAAGTAGAATTTATGACAGTGTTTACCCCAAAAGGCAGGTGGAAGAGTACATAAGATAATGCTGATACAGGGCTGACATAGTGTCTGCTTCACAGCTGATGCTCAGTAAATGAAGACAGTGCAGGAGATTAGATCTGCTTGTGGAAAATATCAAAACAAAAGGCTATAAAAGACGGGTTGGGATGAAGTGGCGTGGACAGCCTAGAGCAGTGCTTTCTCACAGTTCAACATGAACAAGAATCACCAGGGATCTTGTTGAAATGCAGGTCCTGAGTCAGCAAGTCTGGGCTGGGGCCTGGGATGCCAGCATTCTAACAGAACGCCACTCAAATAGCAATGGAGGGTGCAGTCAGCTTGGCAGACTGCAAGACACAAGTCACAGTTCTCTTTTGTTAAAAAACAAAACAAAACACTAATTTCTTAAGATAGGAAGTAAGAATATGGTAAAGCCAGGAGAGCCATCTTATGGAGAAACCTGCCACCAGTGTTGGGGGCCTTCAACTCCTCTTGAGTGACCTGGAGAAAGGTCACTGCTGTGTCCAACCAGGGACCATCAGGCTGGACCACTCACAGACCCTACCTCCAACCCATGGGTTTCCCAGATGAAGAGGAAGAGGAGGAGTTGGATTTTAGTGTCACAGCTCGCTGTGTGTAATTCCCCTCATTGCTGCTACACTGCTTTTCAGAATGGGTGTCCTGGGCTGATCCCACCAGCTGTGACTTGTCTGTGACAGCTCCTCATTCCCCACCAGTTTCTGGCATTACTCAGCTTTCTAATTTCTGGCAGTATAATCGGTGTAAGGGATACCTCATTAGCATTTTAAGTTGTATTTTTCTGATCACAAATAAATTTGACCACATTTTTATAAAAAAATAAATTTTACCTAAAGATAACTATACATGAATATTGAGCTCTAGGAAGTAGGTTTGTGATGTTGCAGTGGCATGGGTTAGCAATTCAGAAAAAGCCTTCTCTGAGCAAATGTTAAAAAAAAGAAAAATGGAAAGCAGCTTTCTTTCCGTTGGGGGAAATAACTTATAAATTTGTAAGGAGGGAAGTTTAGAATGTAGCATTGGTATTAAATTATAAATGCTGGTTTGGTGTAAACTGAATAATTTTCAAGTAGATTATCAATAGAAGGATATAAAAATACATATGTTTCCCAGCTTTGTCTGCTGAACAGAACTGGATGTGACGACAGGCATGTAGCAATGAACACAGTTCCCAGATGATCATTTTGAAATACCTTCCTCCACTGGAAGGAACCAGGACTCCTTAGAGAAACAGCTGATTCCAGTGTGGGGTCAGGAAAAGTCCAATGATCCTGGAACATGTTGGTGTGCCAAAAACTAAGGAAGTTCTCAAAGAATCATGGGAACAAGCAAAAGGGCCACAGGAGTCCACTAGAGGGGATTACCACTAGCCAAGTCTGAGGGAACTGAAACATCCGAAAAACCAATGGGATTATAAACCATTGAATAAGAAAAGAATCCTTACTCTGATAAAGCATATGAACAAATAAATAAGGGGAGAGGAGGCTCTTCTTTACAATAGATTGCCTACCAATGATTTTAGGAGGAGTGATGGGTTTAGAAACGATGGGCAGTGGATGTCAAAACAAATGAGTGAAAGTTTGATAAGGAAAGGGGTATCTAAATAGTTTCAAAAAAAAATCTCTCTAAAAATTACATAGGGAAAAAACTCTAACTTTACAATGGAGAAAGCTGCTGGATACCAACTTACGCAAGTGATCAAAAATAATAACACCATTAATAATAGTGCCAGCCAACTTGCTGAGTCTCCTGGTGTGACTTCTTGACAGGGACACAGCATTACTTCTGTGACCTTCTCGACAAAATGCTTAAGTTGCATTTTTAAATCATGAGGAAAGTCTGCAGAACTAAAACGGAGGGACATTCTAAAAATAAGTGGCCTAAACTCTTCAAAAATATCAAGGTTGTGAAAGACAAAGTCTAGGGGACAGTTTTAGTTCGAGGGAATCTAACAGGTACTGCACTCCACGTAATGAGTCCAGACTGTCTTCAGGAAAAGAAATAGCTCAAAAGGACATTTTGTGGTTAACTGATGAAATTTGATATGACTATGGATTAAATAATTATGTTATAACAATGTTAAATTTCCTGATTTTGATAACTGCATTGTGATTGTTGGAGAATGTTGTGTGTTAAGAAATCTATATCGAGTGTTAAGAGGTAAAGATATACAGAGAGAGAGAGAGAGAGAGAGAGAGAGAGAGAGAGAGAGACAACGAAGGGGAAGAGAGGAAATAGGACAAATGTAAACAATTGGTGAATCTGGGTAAAGTGTTTCTAGAAGCCTCTTATACCATGCATGAAACTCTTCTGTAAATTTGAAATTATTCAAAAAAAGTCTCAACCAAGAACGTATTCTTCAATAAAACAATTACTGATGAGTTTTTCCGAGGATAACAATTTAACTAGTGAACTGAAGTCTCTGACACTGTGCAAGCTGCTGTGAATTGCAAATACATCAGACTATAAGGAAATCTGTACACTTTCCTCGGGTACTAAGGTTTTCTAGTAAGCTGCACCAAGCCCCAATCCCATGTTTCTCAGCTGCCGTTTTATTCTGAGTTCTTCTGGCTTCTGATTTCTTCCACAGGTAGAGGAAAAGGAAAAACCGCTGCAAGAACGTTGCAGCTTAGTCACACCTCAGAAATGTGAGAATGTAAGTGTGTGTGTGTGTGTGTGTGTGTGTGTGTGTGTGTACTCATCTTTGTGTGTGGGAGAGAAGGGTGAGGAGGGAGTGGAATTCCGGGTTCCTAAGCAATGGTGGTAGGGAGGTTTCAAACACTCCTCTAGGCTCTGCTCTATGTCCTGGCACCCAAGAGACAGAAGGATTTTCTATCCTTTCTCCATTTCTCTTTAAAAGAGCTCGTGCCTGAAAGCTCAGAGATGCTTTGGAAATGGCACACAGTGTCAGAGGTGTTTCTGTGTGGTGTGTCTGCCGGTCCTGCCACTGAATGTTAAGCACTGCTAACTCCATTACCATGCTCTGGACATTGGCGTAGGTAAAGTGGCCCTCGTTAACAAGAAGGTTACAAAATGTGCACTGTTTTTTCTAAACTATACAGCCAATGTGATTCTGGAGAAAATATGGGGAAAATCCTCTTCTAAGAGTAAAACTTCCTAGATTTTAATTCTACATCAGCCCCTTAAGTGTGATCTTGCACAAATTACAAAATCCGAGATTCTTAATGCCCTCATCTATAACAGCTGGTTACCAAAGCACATCTGGCCTCTTCACAGGGCTCGGGGCACAGAGAAGGGTTAGGTCACATGTAGTAATATATTTGAAACTCTCTGGAAATTACATAATGGGATTAGGATACACCTCACTCTATTTTTTTAAATTCTAGAAGGCTAACTATACTTTTTGTTATGCACACACAGCATATGCAACTTTAATCAGCCAAATAAAAAAGTCCCAAATGTACAAGTAAAAAAAAAATCCAAACTGTTGACACAGGTCTAAATAATATCAGCTACTTTTATGTGCAACTGTATAAATTCAAAACAGCTAGCCTAAATGTATGTGGAAAACTTGTTTATCCAGTGGTCTGAACATAAGGATCTATACATTTATTTCCACAGAACCCTTGGATGCCACCTCTTGGCGAAGACACCAACACTTCCTTCATACATCTTACAAGGAAAGAACGACAATGTCCAGGATTGACAACACCGTGACTCCTGTGTTCAGACCATGCAGGCCTCACTTGATTGGTTAAGCTCCCTCCATCCTGCAGACCGCGCCAGATGCCGAGGCCCCTCTAAAGAGCTTTGCACAGAGTGCTCCAGAGTAAAAGCCTATAAACCACCCCAAGATGAGAAAGCAGAGTCCTAACCAGGGTGCCACACAGGGCAAGGCTTGGCTGAGCCTGCCTAACTATGCTTTCTGATGTAGCACCTTCCACAACCAACAGGCTTCAAAATGTATTTATTTGACACTAATATAGGTACTGGAACAACATTAGTTTTTTAAAGTTTATATGTAAATACTACAGGCAATATGATTTTTTTAATGATAACTTGTTTTCTCATGAACTCCTGTAGAACTCAAAAGCTCCTATTTAAATATGCTAAATTCCATCCAAAGTTACTAAAGTTTTATAAAGATATGCAAATTTGAAAACAAGGTATATGAGATAGCAGGATTAGGCCACAACTTCTTGGTGGGAGGTTTTACTCAGTGATTAAACTTTTTTCTTTATAAAATCAGCTGAGTTGTGTTACAAATTAATGGAAAAGGCCTGGCTAATAGCACAATACACAGGGGAGTAACGGCTGGGCATGTCCTGCGTAATTACAGTGCCAGGCAAACTGCTGAGGTAAACCGCTTTTCCATGGGGGCCTCTCTGTACTACACTAATGTGTCACTTTCGAGGCTCAGCACATTAAAAATATAACTCTATGCAGCTTATTAATTTGAAAAGGGAAGAACGGCCCTCTGACTGCTCTGAGTACATCATCACATCAAGAAGACTTTAGAGAATAGAGAGAGAGGAGGTGATGATTCAAGTCACAGGCCAGTTCACTCTGAATCAACTTAACAAACAAAACAAACTACCTGATCATCTCATAAATCACCTGGCATACTATTTCCAGTGAAGACTCTCAGGCTCTAGTCAGCAATTTAATATCTTAATCCTGCAAAGTAAACAGCAAGGTCTGGGTGGAAAGCTTGAACAAAAGGCTTCCGATGCAAGCGAGGCGGCCACAGTTGCCAGGTGCCTGTGCAGACTGCAGCGAGGGTTCCAGACTTCAGCAGGGAAGCTGATCAGTGCAAGACAACCCAGCCAGCTTATTCAGATTCCAACAGGCTTTCGGTGGTTTGAATTAACCCCTTAATTAATTAACCTTTTTTCCAATTGTTTTTTTCCTATGAAGAAGATGTTCAAGGTCAAGTAAAATCGTTTTTGTTCTCTTCTAAAATAATGGGAATAACTAAGCCTCCTGCCACAAGTAAACAAGGCCAAAAAATAGATTCTTTATTGATAATGGATATAGCTCAACATATCAGTCTAAGAATATAATCAACAAACTGACAACTAAAATTTCAAGGTCATCACGACAAATGAGTGTGCACGTCCATGCATGTGACAGTATATCACACACACGTTTCACCGAGGCCATCACACTGACTTATCATATTTCCACTTAACTCCTAAATCTTTATCACAAGCCTTAACCTTGTGCTTCCTACTCATTTATCCAAATGCCTACCAGACATGTCTCCCTAGATGTCTTACAGGCATTCAGCGTGTCTCACACCGAACTTATGGCCTTCCCTTCTAACCTGGTTCTTCCCTTGGGTTTCCAACTAATGTGTAGTCCGTTCCTTGGATCAGGTAGCTGGGGCATCCTAGACCCATAACTTTAACTTAACCCTCTGCGTAGTCAATCAGCTTGCAAATTCTGACTCCCTTACTTCCAAACTGTCTTCTCCGTTGTGTCTTCTTCTGTCTGTCTTGAAACCACTGTCCTACCTGATCTTCATCTTCTCTTTCCTGGGTCATTGTAATGTCTCCCATGTACCCAAGCAAAAACTTGGTTCTTTCCTTCACCATCCACATCTGAGTAGTCACCAGTTAATTTTTCCTTTATAATGCCTGCCATTCAGCTATCCTTCCTTTTCTTTCTTATGGGTTTTCTAGGGTTATCTCTAGCTTGCTTCTTCATAGAAACCTCTCACACAAATTAATCTTACCTCCCTACTCTGCTTCTGACTCAGTGCCTTTCCTTTTTGCCCGCTTTTACCTTCTCATTTGCTTATTAAAACCCCACCACAATGTCAAAATTCAGCGTCAAGCCTACCAATGTTACAAAGAATACCCCAGAAAACTCAAACTAGAAACTATCTGTCCCCCTTTTACATTTTTGTGACTTCTGTCAATTCCAATATTCTCAGTTCTTAAAATATAAAGACTGTGTTCTTAACTCAAAAAAAGATTCACCAACTCCGCTTCTCTTTATTAAGATGAGCAGAAAAGAAACCAAGGGAAGTTTTTCACCCTGAGTTGGGAGGTAGAGATGTCATCAGAACTTGGAGTCCTTCATGGGAAAGGGGCGGTGGCATTGTGACTTGTTCCAGCTTGTGTCGGAGGACATTAGACGTGCAAAAGCCTGTAGGAAATTGTTTCTCTATACCCATTCTATAATGTTTGAGGGTTCACTGTGTGCTAGGCAGTGAACAAGAGAGACTCGGCATCCTCTCAGAGACTCACAGAAGTGTCCACACTCACAGAAGTTTGGGAAACGGCAACTATGGCAGTCCCTGGAAATTCATAATGGACATTGTCATATAAAAGTCTCTGAGAAGTCCCACCATTAAAAAACCATACTGTATTTAATACTATTGCCCAAACTAATTTGGCAATAAAATCCTTCCCCTGCTTTTGTTCTGGCAAAATCTATGAATAACCTGTGCAGCTAGAGCTGTGTGGAACATACTTCGGGAAACGCTGTGTAAGAGCAATTCAAATGCAAAGAAGGAAATGCCGAACCTGGGAGAGGAAAAAGTATCATTACATGTTTTGGAGGTTTGAGTAGAGGGGGCTCTGTCTGGGACAGGAACAACTAAAAGGAGTGAGGGCTTTGGTGGTGTGGGCAGGAAAACATTTCCAAGCTTCCAGTCCTTTTAAGTGGTTTTTCTCAGACCTTAAGGAACAGACCAGGCAGTAGGAGAAGTGACTTTTAAGTTTTCCAGACTGTGTCCTCCTAGGCCTCACTACACATCTGTCCCCGGCAACACGATGTGGAGGCTGTTACTAGGAAACTTTAAGCTGGCTCCACCTTCTTCTACAACTTTATTTCACAGTTTTGAGGGAAAGAAGCTCAGACAGTTGTCTCCCGTCTGTGAAGTTCAAGTCCAGATTATAAATCAAGTAATTTTAGTTTCTCCTGAGGGCAGTCATGTTTAGTTTGCATTATGGTGGCAACAAATAATATCCCAATCTTGCTAATACTCAATCTTGGAGTTAAATTTCACCTTTAGGCAAACAAGTCAGAGAATATGATTTTGGTTGCATACCAAAAATCTATTACTATAATGGAATCCTCAGTTGTATGAGCATTCAATATTACAAAGCTCATGTACAATGTGAAAGAATGGTGCTGCTCCGGGGAATTCACGCCCGTGGTCCTTATATGGACATCGTGGATGGGAACCCTGAGAGGCTTGCATTGTCCAAAGGCTTAAAAAAATGCGTTTTCTCATGTGTTCAAAATATTTCATAACAAGCAAAACCAAAAGTATTCCATGTTGCTTAAATGAAGTTATTGAGTATGTGCCAGAACTATTCAAAGCATGTGTGCAGAGCAGAACTGGCAGCACCCCATGTAATGTGAGAACCTCAAAAGCTACCATGGAAAACAGACAAGCTCAGGAAGACCAGTCTCCCCTGAGGACCTAGCTCAGGAAGACCAGTCTCCCCTGAGGACCTAACTGAGCACCGGCCTTCCTCGCCAATCTGTCTGTCACACAGTATTTTTTGACCAACAATTAAGACAGCTGAGTTTCAGAATGCCAGCTCTCACATATATATTTTATGGTAAAATGAACTGGTACAGTAAAATAACCCCCCAAATTAGAGTGAACAATATATATTTTCGTATATAGTGCTTTTTAAAATTTGTAAAGGATGTAACAGAAATTTATTAATGGAACATTGTTTCACATTTTTTGGCCTTCCTGTAGTATACAGAATTTTTATAATGTATTTTGATGGCTTTACTTTGATGAAATTTCTGTTGTTTTCACAACCTAAGAAACAGTTTTAAAACCTTAGAACGAATCATTCAAAAGTTCTGACTCATTTTCAACTTACACTAATGAATTTTTTGAATCTCTCAAAGATGGATACTCCTCAGAATAGTATGCCTTTTCCTCCAATGAAGTGCAAACTCGTTAAAAAAGTATTTTAGTGTTAGTACTGCCCAGAGAGATGGGTACTTTCAGTCATTGTTGGTAGAAATGTAATTTGGGACATACTTTGGGAAGTCAGTTTGAAGACACACACACACACACACACACGTGCATGCACAGGTTACATATACATAAGTATGTATAAAATACATGTGTGTGTGCATTCATACATAAGGTAGTTTGAACCATTTTCCTAAAGAAATATTAGGAATGTTACACAGTTTATTATAGAGCTGTTCGTTAAAGTTTATGAACATTAGGTGTTTATAGGTAAAAAAAGCAGAAGCAACTTAAATGCCCAGGTTTAATGGAAAAGTTAAATAAATTACATTAGATTCATACAATGAACTATCATATATCCATTAAATTATTTATGGAAGAATACCAAATGACATGTTAAAATGTTGATATACCCTAAAAGCACGTTATACAATACTATTTACAGCATAATAATGTCATGCTTATCTGTGGCCTGAAAAAATACTAGAAAAATATCTGCCTAAATATTAACAAAGACTGTACTTGAGTGATGGACCTATAAATGTAGGTCCTATAAAATAAATTTTTATTTTTTCTTATAATGTTCTCTGGCTTCCAAGTTTTCTGCAGTGACTGTGTATTATTTATGAAATAAATAAATGCTACACATTTCTGGGTATATTCATACATTTTATATCCTAACACAAGGTAATACACAGATACACACTTAAAGATATACTTACAACTGTTCTTTCCTGACTTGTTTAGAGTAATAAAATAGTGAAAGCACTCAAAAGTCCAACAGGAAATTGATTTTAAAAAATAAAAGTGCATTCATGCAATGGAATATTGCACAATTTTTAAAACCAGATTCTTGAAAGTATTTAAGAGTGGGTGGGAAATGCTTATAATATGTTAAGTTAAAAAGGTATATAGATAAGATTTCTTGCCAAGATGGCAGCGTAGGCAGACATGGCTCGCCTCTTTTCACAATCACATCAAAATTGCAGGTAAAATATACAACAACCATCACTCAGAACCATCAGAAACCAGTTGAATGTAAGTCTGACAACTACGGAATTAAAAAAACCACATCCATCTGGAATGGTAGGAGAGGCTCAGACGTGAAGCAGGCTGGTCCCTCACCCATGTGTGGTGGATTAAAAATTCGGGAGGGATATCTCAGGAGCGAGGAGTCCCAGCCCCACACCAGGGCCCCCAGCCCAGGATTCCAGGCCCAGGAAGATAAATTCCCACAACTTCTGACTGCAAAACTAGTGGGAATTGCATCAGTGGAAGGAACTGCTGGAGCTCCAAGCAGTTCCTTTCAAAGAACTCACACACGGACTCACCTACTCAGACTCCCTCCCTCAAAGCTCCAGCACCAGGGTAGCAGCTTGAAAGGCATCAGTGACATACAGGGAGAAGTTGAAGTGTCTGGCATCAAGGCAGGCAGAGGTCATTGTCCCTTTTTTACGCCCTCCCCCGACAGTGCCGGCAATCTGGTGCTATAACTGAGAATCCATCAACGTGGCTAACACTGTTTGACCAGCCTTGGAGATTCCCAGAGACTCTGTCCCACCCAACTTACAGGCCCACCCAAGCAGCTTTTCCATATAAATGGCTGGTCTTGGCTCAGGCTTCACAACTTCCTAAATCCTCTCAAATAAGCAACAGCTGACCTCAGTGAGCCCCAGGTCCCACACTAGCAGCAGCCAGCCTAGATTCACAGCTTGGCTTCACCTGGGAATCTCCAAGCTCAGCAAAAGTAGCAGCCATCTCAGATTGCTTTATAGCTCAGGCAGGATGGCCCTGGGCAAAACACAGGTTGGGACTGATCTTGGCCTGCACCACCTGGGAAACCCCAGGGCCAGTGTACACAGTGGACAGCTACAGACCATGTCTGAGTGCCACCACTCTACCCCTGCACAGCTGACCCTCCGTAGAGGGTGGAGATTCATGGTCAGTGGTCACAGCCAGTCCTTGCACTGCCTTGGACTGGCCTGGGTAACACCCTCGCATTGACCTGCCAACAGCAATTAAGGCTCAACTACAAGAGAAGGGTGTACTCAGCCCACACAAAGGGTGCACCTCAAGTACCCAGCTTGGGTGATAGGGGAGGCTTGTGCCACTGGAACGTACAAGGCACCTACTACAATAGGCCACACTACACCAAGACACGGAGTCAAAGCAGCTCTACCTTATACATAGAAACAAACACAGGGAGGCTACCAAAATGAGGAGACAAAGAAACATGGCCCAAATGAAAGAACAGATCAAAACTCCAGAAAAAGAGCTAAATGAAATAGAGGTAAGCAATTTATCAGATGCAGAGTTCAAAATACTGGTTAAAAGGATGCTCAAGGAACTTAGTGGGGACCTTACCAGCATAAAAAAGATCCATTCAGAAACAACGAACACAGTAATTGAAATGAATAATTTACAGGGAAACAACGGTAGAGTAGATGAAGCCAATACTCAAATCAATGACTTGGAACATAAGGAAGCAAAAAAAAAACAAACAAACAAACAAACAAACAATCAGAACAATAAGAAAAAAGAATCCAAAAAATAAGGATAGTGTAAGGTGCCTTTGGGACAACATCAAGCAGTCCAACACTTGCATCATAGGGGTGCCAGAAGAAAAAGAGAAAGAGCAAGAAATTGGAAATCTGTTTGAAAAAACAATGAAAGAAAACTTCCCCAATTTGGTGAAGAAAACAGACATGCAAGTCCTGGCAGCACAGAGTCCCAAACAAGATGGATGCAAAGAGGCCCGCTCCAAGACACATCATAGTTAAAATGCCACAGGTTAAAGATAAAGGGAGAATCTGCAAGAAAAAAGTAGTTACCTACAGGGAAGTTCCCATATAGTGTCAGCTGATTTCTCGAAAGAAACTTTGCAGACCAGATGGGATTGGCAAGAAATATTCAAAGTCATGAAAAATAGGGACCTACAGCCAAGATTGCTCTAGCCAGCAAAACTATGATTTAGAATCAAAGGACAGATAAAGAGCTTCCCAGACAAGGAAAAACTAAAGGAGTTCATCATCACCAAATCATTATTATATTAAATGTTAAAGGGATTTATTTAAGAAAAAGATCAAAACTATGAACTATTGAATGGCAAAAAAATATGTATCTGTCAACAGTTGAATATAAAAAACAAGAAGAACAGAGACAGAATCATGGATACGCAGAGCGTTTTGATGGTTGCCAGATGGGAGGGGGTGTGGGGGAATTGGTGAAGAGGTGAGGGGATTACGAAGTACAAAATAGGTAGTTACAGAATAGCCATGGAAATGTAAAGTATGGTATAATAAATGGAGTAGCCAAAGAACTTATACACATGATCCATGAGTATGAACAATGGTGGGGGAATTGCCTGAGGGAGTGGGGGGCCCACCCTCCCATCTGGCAACCATCTGGGTGGAAGGGGGCAAATGGGGAAAAATCAGGACAACTGTAATAGTATAATCAATAAAATATAATTTAAAAAAGATTCTAATACATAGAAATAATATAATTACAATTTTGATTGGCTAGAAAAATATTAGCATTATATTAATATGTTAATGGGATTACCCCCATGGGCGGTAAAAGTATTTATAGGTTCTTTTGATTTTATTTTTTAATAACTTTCTATGCTTTCCACCCTTGTAATTTTTATAAACAGAAAAATGTAAACAATAAAGAAGTTTGCTTTTTTACGAGTGATATTAAGATACACCACCAAGCATCCTTCTTCAAATATTTCTTTTCAAACTAGCATTTCTACTCAATGTATTAGTGTACCACAGTAAGACAGGGATATTTAAATACTTTATTTAGTCTTTGGGTGTCTCTGACAAACAACAGAAAGGATTTTGACCAAAAGGTTTGCTTTGCTCTGTAAGATGCTTAAAACAACACAAGAAGAAAGGGCTGTTCAGTGAGCTGACCCCAGTTTCACTTTTGTTAACTGTGACACTAAGGTTTCTTAATCATTTACCTGTTCAGAATCTAAGTAAGCAAAGGCCAAAGCAGTTTCAAGTTCAGTGACACCTCAGGTGTAGACTTCTTCCCTGAAACAGGGCCACACCCACAGTGTGAAGGTGTGTTAAGATCCTGGAGTTCTGCCTTCCACACAGCTCTAATGATGACCTCTGATTGATTGCCAAGGCAAGTAACGTCTTTGTACACTCAGGAAATGGACTTGTGCACACACACACACACACACACACACTTGGAAGACTGGGAAGAAAAAATATTTTTATGTCCTTAATTATACACCTTTTTATGTCCTTAATAGAATTTTCTGTTGCATGCATACTGCATAACAGGCAATAAGTGCAAAGATTTATCTGTTTTGCCAATGATGTGTGGACTCAGTGAGGATTTATGAAAGCTTATCTGTAAATGCTTCTGGCCATGTGAAATAAAAGGGCACAGTCCTGCCTTCATTTCCAGAGGGAGATACAAAGACAATTCCATGAATATTACTTACTCTTTCAATGTCTTTTCTCCAATAAAATGATCAAAATTAGAATTGACACGTGCTGACTTTCACTTAAATTTGGTGTAACAGCATTTTAAAAGTTCGGTTTAAAATCATTGCCACAGAGCCCAAGAATATCATCAGTTAAATCTACCAAATACACATAGTTTACAAATCTTGGTTCATACTCCGTATTAAGGGCAGGGTTCCGTACATTACGATTTTTCCTGATGGAACGACAGACTTGCACTGACTTTTTCTCATTCTGTGCAACTAGCGCACTCAATACACTCAAGTTTTAAGAGAGGCACTGAAAATACAACAGGGCAATCATTTTTGTTTCCCATATGAACCGGCAGCATTGACACCAAATTTAGATAAAGAGCAGACCAACAAAGTAATTAAAAGGTGGAAAGTGAAAAAGAAAAAGAAATGGAAAGCAAATATGTGAGTTTAGGGTAAAGAGAGCAAAAATTAATATTTACTTGATTTGTCCTTTCTCCACGTAGGTCGTTCTATAAAACCCCACGAGCGAGCCATTCAGCCAGCCCGCGAAGTTCATGGTCAAGCGGTAGGGACCCTCACTGCCGCTGGGTGTGAGCTCTTCCTCTGCTTCCACCACCACATACTCCTGCTTCTTGTACTCGAAGCACCGCTGGACTGCCACCTGCGTCCCTGAGGGCCGCCTCAGCACCGGGAGCTGGCTGATCCTGGTCTCCCGGAGGTGCAGCCACAGGTGGCGGGTGGGCTTGGTCACGCTGATTTCGATGGTCACGGTGCCCGTGTAGGTGTCCTCCTCCATCACTGGCTTCACCTCCAGATCGTAGTGCATCGGGATGAGGAAGTCCGGCAGCCTGAAATTCTTCCAGTCTCCACTTTCATCGGCACTTGCAGGGCAGGCCCCCTGGTCCTGCGGAGGGCTCGCCGTGGGGGGGCTCGCCGTGGGGGGACTCGCCGTGGGGGTGCTCGCCGCGGGAGGACTGGGGGAAGGGGCATCTCCCGGGAGGGCACACGATCTGGTCAAGCCAACAGAGAGTCCTACTATCAGCCCTACAGCCACCACCGTTGCACAGATGATGGCCACATGTTTCGTTTTGATGCAGTATCTCTTCGAGTCTTCGCCCTCCGCAAAGTTCATTTTTGTTTCCAAAGTCAAATATTACACACGAAAGGATGTTAAATGTAACTAACGTCAGCAGACTTCCTTTGTAACTTGGAAGGAATGTCCTGGTTTGGCGGCCTGTTTTCGCTTTTCCCGCACCTCTTTCTGGCCCCTGAAGCCTCCTCTCCCTCCCTGCACGTCCCCCCAGCCACTTAAGGATGACTGCGGAAACGGGGGGTGGGGCAGCGGAGTGGCTGAGCCGCAGGGAGAGGACTGCAGAGAAAATTGTCGCGGCTTCCTTATAAACAGAGCATCCCCGCCCCACCCCTCGGCCATTGGAGGGAGTTAAATATAAAACAAGGCTTAGTTTATCAGCCAACAGGAGGATGATCCTTTGCCAAAGCTCTGTCAGCAGCTTTCTGCAAAACATTTGGGCAAGAGGTGTGCCTGCAATAGAAAATCCCAACCTTTGTCACTGGGTCTCTGGCTTCTTCCTGCTGTGCTCACAATCTCTCTCCTAACCAAAGGGCTTCTTGGTCGTCAGCTATTTTACCAGGTAGCTTGCTAAAGAAGCGAAGTGTTTTCTTTGTGTTCTTTTTCATGTTATGTAAACACTCAGACCCTGCCTTTTGCCAAAGTCATATCCTGGAATTAGATGCTCAGGGTGATACATAAACTCAAGAACCACTTAAGTATTCAGTAAGTATTTGTTGAACTGGTGGATTAGTAAAGCCTGGCCAGGTAACCTTAAATGAGTAAGTGCAGCGGATGCTGCATGAAAGAGAGGGGGAATCACGGAGAAATGAGCCAAAGCAGTACTGGACCTGAAAAGCCAAAGAAGAAAAGAGAGATACAGAAGGGAAAAGAACTGAAGAGTCAGAGCTATAAGGAAGGTAAATTTGTTAGGTAATCTTGTTAGGTTAGATAACAGAACTGGAGTAGATAAATATATCTCTGGAATTTCCGTATCTCTGGAAATGCTGAGATTTTCTTTAGACTTTGATGTGGTAGATTTGGAACAGATTCTGATGGGAAGGGAGGCTGGGTGGAGAATCATTCCCCTTGCAAACCTGTTGCTTCTGCATGACAAGGTCAAAGGGGGGAAATCACAGGATGCCTCCCTATTTATGAGCAGCTAAAATGTGGGCACCTGATCCCTCTCTCATAGTAGCAACACAGTAATAATTATAAAAAATTTGAGAACTTTCTACATGCCAGGTACTAGGCTAAGTACTTCATAGAAGTTATTTAAATTTTCCCAAGGTCCCGCTAAGAATGGTACTATTATGATGCCCATTTTAGAAATGAGACAACTGACATTTGAAAAGGTTAAATCATTTGCTCAAGATCAGACAACTGGTAAATAGCTGAATTAAGGTTTGATCCCAGGTTGTCTGAGTGCAAAGTCCATATATCTAACTCTGAAGAGAACTGTTTAAAGGTTAAGTAACTATGGAAAAACTTGGTCAATCGTGGGTATTAATAGACATACAGAGCAGGCGATGCTGGGTTAGAAAAAGCTAAGGAGTTTTTTTCACTATCTTCCATTCTTTCAGATCCTCAGGATGGGAACACACACTGAACGTCCCAGATAGAAGGTGCTATTGAGTAGTTGCTACATTTAGTAGAAACATTTGTCAATGTTTTTTTCTTTATCTATTGATATGATTATATGATTTTTACGCTTTGTTTTGACAATGTGGTGTGTCACAGACATTGATTTATAGATATTGCACCAACTTTTCATCCCAGGAATAAATCCCACTCGATCATGGCATAGGATCTTTTTAATGCGTTGCTGAATTTGGCTGATATGTTGTTGAGAAGTTCTCCATTTATGTTCATTGGGAATATTGGCCTATAATTTTTTTTCTTTCTTTCTTTCTTTCTTTCTTTCTTTCTTTCTTTCTTTCTTTCTTTCTTTCTTTCTTTCTTTCTTTTTTTTTTTGTAGTGTCTTTTTCTGGTTTTGGTATCTGGTAATTAATGCTGGCCTCATAAAATAAGTTTGGTAGCCTCCCCTCTCCATTGTGTTTGGATCCTTTCTCTCCATTTCTTTTACATCTTTTGTAGGTTTTGGTTTGTGGTTATCTTGTATCTCCTATATGCCAAGCTGTGTTTCTAGCAGTCCATATTAAGGTAATTGTCTCTTAAGTTTGAACTTATTATAAAATCTCTACAATATGACTGACCCCACTCATGCTTCTGTTGCTATTATTTTTTACTTCTTATGGGTGTGTGTTTGTGTGTGTTTCTTCTTGTTGTAATTACACGTGATCTTACTGTGCCTTGTAACTCTTACAGCTTTAGAGTTGGTTAATCCACTGCTTTTATTTTGTGTTTGCCTTTGTCAGTGAGAATTTTTTCCTTTCCTGTATTTTCTTATTCATATTTTTTATCTTTTCTTCTTAATTAGGTCCCTTTAACATTTACTGTAATACTGGTTTAGCAGTGATGAACCCCCATGCATTTTTTTTCTTGTTTGGGAGAGAGTCTTTCCTTCAATTTTAAATAATAGGCTTACTGGGTGATCTTGCTTGTAGGTCCTTGCTTTTAACCACTGAATATTCCAGTCCCTTCTGGCCTGCAAAGTTTCTATTGAAAAATCAGCTGACAGTGTATGGGAGCTCCTTTGTATGTAAATAACTGCCTTTCTCTTGCTACTGTTCAGATCCTCTCTTTGTCTTTAACCTTTGGCATTTTAATTATGATGAGTCTTGGTATGGACCTCTTTGGATTCATCTTGCTTGGGACCCTCTTTGCTTCCTAGACTTGTATGTTTATCCTCTTTGCCAACATAAGGAAGTTTTCTATTGTTACTTCTTTCAATAGATTTTCAAACACTTGCTCTCTCTCTTCTCCTGGTACCCCTATGGTGTGAATGTTGGTATGCTTGATGTTGCTCCAGAGGTCCTTTAAACTATCCTATTTTTTAAATTCTTTTTTCTTTGTTCTTTTTGCTGTTCTGATTGGGTGTTTTCTGTTAGCTTCTCTTCTAGATCACTGATTTGATTCTATACTTCATTGAATCTGTTGTTGATTCCTTCCATTGAATTCATTATTTCAGTTATTGTAGTCTTCATTTTTGACTGATTCTTTTTTGTCTTCTGTCTCCATTTTTACATTTTCTATTTTTTTGTTAAAATTTTCACTGTGTTTATTTGTCTTCCCCTAAGTTCACTGAGCATCTTTATACCCAGTATTTTGAACTCTGCCTCTGGTATATCGCTTGACTCCATTTCATCTAGTTATTTTTCTGGAGTTTTTACCTGTTCTTTCATTTGGGACATGTTTCTTTGTCTTTAAATTTGACTGACTCCCTGTAATTGTTTTTATGTATTAGGTAGATGTACCATGTCTCTTGGTCTTAGCAGAGGGGTCTTATGTAGTAGGTGTCCTATGGGATCAATTGGTGCAGACTCCTTGATCACCTGAGGCAGGCACTCCAAGGGTGTCCGTAGTTTGTGTTGTATGTGCCCTCACGTTGTAGTTGAGCTTTGATTGCTGTTGGCATGTCAGTGGGTGGGACTGACCTTTAGGCTGACTGGCAGTGAAGAATGGCCTTGACTCCAGTGGAGAAAATTTTTCATGAGGGTTGACTCTATGAAGTGGGATTCACTCTTTAGCAGGCTTGCTGAGTGTGTGCCCTTGGGAAAATTTTCACTTGTGGACCTGGTTACCTTGTGCTCTGGTGTGATCTGAAGCCAGCCATTACATGTGTTGGTATTCGGGTCTCTTGAGAGTGTCTCTCATGCAAGCCAAGTTCAGCTACCTTCTGTGCTCAGCCCAGAGCCACCTGGTAGAAGCTACCAAATAATCTGCAGTTGGTTTCCTCCTGTGTTGGGCTTGGAGTTTCCTGGGAGAAGTTTGGCTGCCAAAAAAAAAACTTCTTTTTTATTGGGTTTGCTAATGTGCAATAATACATTGGGAGATAACGTCAAAATAAGCACACAGTAGGAGAAAAATAATAGTTATAGTCTCGATTTCCATAGTTCCAAAGACTGGCTGCCACTAAGGTTGGGTTTTGTGCCTCTTTGGAAGTAGTATGAAGCACATTTAGCCCAGCTGCTGCTTGTTTGGTGTTTTTGCACCTTTGATTTTAGGAAAGATGCAGCTTGAGCTGATGAAGGTTACTTGAGTAGAAAAGCCACTGGAAGTTGTTTGGGTTGGTAGGAGGAGCTGGGTGGGGCCGGGTCTCAGAAAAATACCAGGATGCAGCAAATGGTTAGCCAAGTAAATGGAGAGCTGAGATTTGGTGTCTCTTTGTGCCTACTGGCTGGTTGTGGGGAAGGCTCAACAAAGGACAGTGGTACCTGCCAGCACTTCTTTCCCTGGAGATATACCCTAACCTTTCCCTTCCAGTCCTTGCCCTAAACATAGTTAACTCAGCTCCATTACATATGTCCCTGCTGCTTTTCTAATGGTTGCCCCAGCAATGGAGCTCAGAGTGAGTGAGTTTATGTGAGTGAGTCAGTGTCTGGTCCCTTTAATACCCATAGCACCTAGGTATCCAGCAGCTCCCCATCAGCTCTCCATCTCACTCAGATGTAATCTTCGCTGGTTTTCACAGCCAGATGTTATGGGGACTTTTCTTCCTAGCACTGGAGCCCCAGTCTGGGGACCCTAGTGTGGAGTGGGGACCCATCACTCCTCAGGGAAAAACCTCCTCAGCCGAGACATCACTCTCATTTCTGGACTGCCACACCATGATTGGAGAACCTGTCTGTCCCATCTCCACCCCTCCTATTAGTCTCCATGTGGCTTCTTCTTCGTAACCTTAGTTATAGGAATTCAGTGATAGGTGGTTCTCAGTGATGGTTGTTCTGTAATTTCGTTGTCATTTTGGTGCAGTTGTGGAGGTGGAGAGCAGTGTTTACTTACTCTGCCACTTTGACCAGAAGCCTAATACTTAGTTTTAAACATATATGTACTGGACAGGAAATTATAGGATAAACTAAAATGTGGGCACTAAAGGAAATGTTAGTAAATATTCTTACAGGCCTGTATGTAAACTCTTGCTTTGCTCTTAGTATGTTGAGGTTTTGAAATATTCGGGAAGGCAAGGAAAATAAAATGAAAGTATTATTATTCTTATAATTTTAAACGGCTTTTTTTATTG
>VMDR010016164.1:0-12998 GCA_007922815.1 Macrotus californicus | reverse complement strand
TATAATAAAAAGAAGAGGGGAAGGTGGTTGGGGGCTGAGAGGAAAAGGTGAAGGGATTAAGCAAAGAACAACAACAACAAAAACCCTGATAGACACAGATAACAGTATGGTGATTACCAGAGGAACAGGAGGATGGGGATGGTAGAAGAGGGTACGGTGGGATAAATGGTGATGGAAGGAGACTTTTCTTAGGGCGATGAACATGGTGCAATATACAGGTGATATATTGTAGAATCATACCTGAAACCTATATAATCTTATTAACCTGTGTTACTCCAATAAATTTAATTAAACAAAAGAAAAAGAAAGCACTATACATATTTAAAAAGGTAACCCATATTGAATCACAGCTAATAAACACAAAGTCTACATAATAGTAGTGAGAACATCTGCTAATTCATAGGCAATTCATTAAAATGGTAAATATTAATACATTTCAGTTCTGCCTTCACTTAGTGCTAGTTGAATCATGAACCTCATCAAGGAACCATTAAAGGCTCAAGTTCAGCCCCGCAAAGAAGAACAACACAGACCTGTTCCCTGCTCCCTGGGGGCTCAGAAACCAATTTATAAAATAATACTGTGGGCAAAAATTTACAGACAATAGGTAAAAAAAGTGAAATAATCATCTTTACGGGCAATATTCTACATTGTGTACTTTCCCCATATATAAATATTTTTAGACAGAAGAAAGCACTACACTTTACATAGTAGGCATTTAGTTAATGTTTCCTAATTATAAGGAGAAATTATTCATGATTTTTATGGGCCAAAGCCACATTCTCAAGTAGACTCACTCTTTTGGTAAAGACCCGTACAAGAATCTGCAAGTAGTCAAAAGCCGAAGACCGCATAGTCAGTCTTCTAGGCGCCCTTAAAACGTCTCCACGACCTATAGGATGGTTGTATGCATGTAAGTGCCCCCCTCATAGAAATGCAGAGAGCCCCATCACTGCTACAGAGAAAAGGAAATGACAACGTGATTAAAAGCAAGGGGGTGCCGAGAAAAACCTTCGTTCTCTCCCGACAGCTGCCCGCCCCTCAAACCTAACACATATCAGAAACCGATAGTACCTCCTTTGCTGTTTGTTCTTGGATGCAGAATTCTTCATTAAAGTTGAGGGATTAAATATAGCACTTTAGCTAATTAATTATAGTTTGATCGTTGTGACACCTCCAAATGATTCAGCCACATACCTTGAAGCTTTGTCAACTCAATTGCATCTTTATTTTTGTTGCCTTTAACCAACAATGAAGACGAATGCCACTCTTTCCAGTTTTCAATCACCTCCACAGAAGTGCTCCCCTGGCAATGTGCAAGGACAGACCTAATTAATCCCTCATCTGCCCTCCGTGGTGTCTATACATCACACTGGCAGTTGGAACTGCTGCTTGTTTTAAGGCTATTGCTGGAATGAAAAGCTCATCTGTTTTTCAATAATTTTACCACAGGTGGTGATTTGTAATTAGAGAGAGCAGAATCCAAATTTTGGTGTGTGCATACTCGTGCGTGTGTGTGCCGGTGCACGCGCCTGCATGTGCTTTGTAATTCACCATGGGCACTTATTGTAGAATGGGGGAAGGGATGGAAAGAAGTAGCACAGCCAGAGAAAAGCATAAGCTTTTGTACCAAGCTGAACAACATGACTTTAAAAGAACTGATATTTTTTGGTATTGATTTTTGTTTTCTCCTTTTTTAAGACTGATATGGTCACCTACTGGTCAGAGATTAAACACTTGGAGAAGCAGGAAAAGCCCTAAGATTCAGGAAATCTTAGGCCTCACTGATGTTCCCTGGAGGGGGCATAGGCTTATGGTGAGTGTATGGGGGTACGTGAAGGAGGGTCAAGGTGAAAGTCCCCTCTTGGTCTGCCGTGGCCCTCTGGTCTCATGCTGCGAGGAGGCACTTGCGTTCTCACCCTCCTCCCAGGTGGAACTTGCTGTAACTGGAAAGACAATTTAGCATGAGGAAGCAGTCCGGTTAGCTTCAGCAAAGCAGCTGGGAGTGGGGATTTGCTTTCAGCTGGGTGGAAATGCCTTGATAATGGCGACTGAATGCCAGGAATTTAGCAGTCACTACATGGCCATCCCTGACTCTTGTCTTGATTGCTTTCAGTGTTCTGCTTGGCCAACTCAGTTTCTATTCCAGTCTTGAAGGCTCTGCTCTTCCATGAAGCCTTGCCCAACCATTTCAGCCTGCCATTCATAATCTGCAAAGCACATGGCTTCAGGCCTGAAAGATAGACAGCCTGAGGCTTCCAAACATCAATTAGAGCAAAAAATGTTGTGGCTGTCCAACTAGACAGCATACCCCTAGAGGGCAAGGGTATTTTTTGAGGCTTCCTCACGTCCCAGGACCATGTGCAGAGCTAGTGTGTGTGTGTGTGTGTGTGTGTGTGTGTGTATCTCAAACTGCATTCATCTTTGTGAGTCTCAGTGTGATCTATAAAATGGAGACTGGCAGAGTGAGAAGAAAGAAGGTACAACTTAACAGTGGCAGAAAGTCAGAAGTAAAATGCCTTGAAAGAATTATTGTGAAACTCAGGCAGAAACTTCCAGGCTGCAGATATCATGGTTTACTAGAAATAGTGATCATATAGTCTTCTTTGGACAGTGTTTGTTTGTCTTTAAGAGCTTCCCTAAGTGCCGTTTGCTTCAGGGACAGTGGGTCAAGGAATACTTTGGGGTAGGTTCCTTCCAGTCATATAGGCTTCTACGGTTATGGGGCTGGTGAGGAGAGGGTGGTGGGGTAGATGTAGAGAAATAGAACTCGGCCTCTACAATGGTTTCTTCCAACTACTGTTTGTTTGCACAGAAAGAGATTATTTTGCACTCCTTGGGGTCATGGAAGGATACTGGCACATCATACTGTAGAGATAGGAGATCTGTGTCAAAGTTCAGGATGCTTTTTCATCAAGAGATTTCCCCATTGGAAGGAAACCCTGGCCTTGTCCTCTAGGGCTTTCTCTCCACAAGAGCTGGTTTACAGAACCACAGTGGTGCTGACCCATACCACACTTCCCATTCTACCACGTCTCTGTCCTCTCACATCTGGTGACAGTGGGAAAGAAATAGTTAGTCCAAACAACCAGAAGGCAGCTGGGTCCTATAATAAATACATTGTCCTCCCTTTTAAATAGTTATCTGTATTCTGATTAGACTAATATCCTCACATTCTTCATTTAACATATATGAAGAGCTTTATCTGCTATGTTCAATTAGAAAAAAGAAAGTAAATACTATAAATGCGAAGAATAGCTTAGATCATTTCTTTTTAAAGATACGTTTTTGGTTGGGTTTTATAGTTTAGACCCTGTACTTTTGTTTTTTCCTCCCTCTCAATTACCTAGCTCCCTTAGTTTTAACTGCTTACTCTAGTATTAATGCCTCCCCCTATTTTCCGTGAACTCTTTCTTTTACAGTCTGATTCCTCACTATTTTTGTACATGGGTTTTCCTCTATCATTAGCCTCCTCTTCTCACATGCTGCAGACAGGGGTGTACATTCTCATTTCTGGGCTTGTACATAAGCCTTTCCCTTCACAGGGCATACCCTCGTGGCTGTCCTCAGAACTTAAACATAATGCCTTTCTCAACCAGACTATTCTGTTTGACCACCATGCCTTCTTTTTCTGACCTCAGTGCTCTTAGGCTCTTAGCATGTGTACCAGCCTGAAAGGCTCTATGCTCAGTACCAGGGCAATACCTCATGTTCTAGCACAAGATGCTTCTGTATTTTTATATTTATTGTTATTTTATTCTGAGAGCATCGTGTTATATACTAATGCTTTATTTTTAAATTAAGTTATCAACATGTCTCTTCTTTTGACTTTCACAGTATTTAGTACACAGTAGACAGTGAATAAATGTTCACCGATTTGCTTTTAAACAGCACATGGAGTATGGTCCTTCCATTTCCTGAATCTGTACTTCAGTGAAATAGGAGGAGAAATATGAGACAGTGAACATCTCTACAACAGAGTCAGGAAGCTAAGTCGTATGCCATGGAACCAAAGGTGGTGGAAAGCATCGTGCTCCTGCAGAACTGAGAAAACATATCACACTTAGACCGAGACTGGCAGGATGGAATTTTAGAGCTAATTTCTTCTAACTCTTTCATTCAGTAATTGAGAAAACTGAACCTCTACAATAAGCAACTTGATGTTATATCTTTTACATTGTATCTGGTCAAAAGTCTCATAATACTAGTACAATTTAATATACTTCATATTTCTCAAAGTATTTCATATACATCCACTTTTATTCCCACCATACAGAGAGCATTATAAGAATCTAGCACTCATCCTGGGCATCTCTCTCACCCACTGTATCAATTCACCACCAAGGAGATCTAGTAATTCTACTGTGAAAACAGTTCTCCATTCCCCTCACTCACCCTACATAAACCACCTCCACTTCAGTCCGTGCTGCTGCCGTCTCTTGTCTTCTTGCACCAGTCTCCTCCTTGGCCTTGGTGGTTTTACTCTGCCCACGCACTGCAGTCTGTTCTTGCACAGTCTATCCAGGGAAATCTTTAAAAATATATAAATTTCACCAATCTGTAAAAATTCTGCAATGACTTCTCATTGCTCTAAACATTAACTCTAAAAATCTTCAATGAATTTTAATGTCTCTTAAACTCTCAGGTGTATACAAATCACCTGAAAATCTTTTAAAAATGTAACTTCTAATGCAGTTTGTCAGGCTGGGCCTAAGATACTGCACTCATAAAGAGCTCCTTGGTGATGTCGATGCTGGTGGTGTGCAGATGACACTGAGTAACAAGGACCTATATTACCCTTATTGCTCTGGCCCACCACTTTTAGGTGTCCCTCCTATGCCAGTTTTCTATCCACAGTAGCCTCCTTGCATTCCTTGAAATTAGCATGCTCTGCCTCAACTCAAGCGATTGAATACAGTTGTTTCTCTACACAGAGTTTTTCTTCTCTGCCCTCATTTTCCCACACCCCCAACTCCCATGCACCTGGTGTACTCATATTCACCTCTTAGAGCTTACCTTCAGACCCACTCTGACACCTACCTGAATTTTCCTTCACAGAACTTAACACAGTTTGTATTCACATTTTTAAGTCCTATTATTATTTGGTTAATATATTTCTTTATTAGTCTGCAGATCCCATGAAGATTAAACTTGAGAGTAAAAACCAAGAATTGTGCTATTGGGGGTTCAAGCATGCTTATGGATCCCTCTCCTGGCTCCTCAGAAAGAGATGGATATGAGAAAATGGCATTATTTCATTACTGGCTAGAGTGAGAGATGAGCCCCAGACACCTGGATGCAGGCCAAAGATGGCAAGTAATAGAACTTTCTGCAATAGCAGGCGAGGGAGAGGGAACAGATCTGAGGCACCAGAGGCCGAATGTGAGCCACATGTCATTGGTCTGCTTTGCTTATCATTAAATCCACATCTTGCCCAACGCTTGGCACATATAGAAGTTTAATAAGTAATCTTTGAGTGAATAAATACATGTAAATAACAAAAATGCTTATCTTCTTATCTGATGGCCCTTCTACACCAGCACAATGTGGCTATAATGTGAGTCACGATACCAACTACATGTGTCATTTAAACTTTTCTGGAAGGATTAAAAATGTAAGAAGAAACAGGTGAAGTTAATGTGAATATTTTATTTAACACAAAATATTATCATTTTAGCACATGGTTAATATTTTACTTTCTTTTATCTTTTCAAACTAAGTCTTACAAATACAGTGTATATTTTATGCCTACAGCATATTTCCACTCAGATTAGCCACAGTTGCAAGTACAACTGTGGAGTCACACGTCGTTAGTGATTCCCTACTGGACTGCATAGTTCTAAACTACTTGACCTCACTCTACATCTCTTGAATGAATATATGACTGGGCATATATGGTAAAATGAACATCTGGAAGAGGGTAAGGCCAACAGCTGCAAACCTGTTACATCCCTCATTCTATGCCCCTTACAACAAAGCCACGTTTTTACCCACTGCTGTGTGCTGTGCACACATATTCCTCTCAGTTGAAAGCCTACGGTGTGAACAACTCTCAGTATTGAGAACGTAAAACAGAAGTGGAAATAGAGTCGAAGTACTTTTATTTCTGTACCAACATGCCTGAAGGGTAGAAACCGTTTTTAAAACATCTTGTCATTGATTTGGAATCTTGAAGGAAGGTGATTGAAGGATTCCTGGTTTTACATCATTTGCATGCTCCTAATGAGCCACTGACAATTCTAGGTAATGCATGCAGCTTGTATATATTTACATGCATTAGCACGGGCTGGTGACACAGAACAGCTCCTTAATAAAACATTCAAGACAAATTCTCTGTGACTACTGGGAAAGACGTTCATAAACACGTGTGTAATTTTGAAATTAATCAAATGCATTTCTTGATCTTTGCTGCACAGTGTGAATAATATCACATAAGTTGTGCGCTAAACATTGTATATTTTTATTTGTAACTCAAGGGATCTTAATTCTACATACAAGCTTTTTAATGTGGGTTTTAGAGACACTTGGAAAATAGGCTGCTAATCAAATACAGCAGGTGTTTTTGTCAGGCCTGTAGAGATTTCAAAATGCCAGCAATATAAACCAAGTGTCCTTTGGGCCCACCCCCTAAATTCCAAGGGAAGGTCACTTTCACGCTTTGTCCATTGGTATGCTGATCAACATTTTCATCAACCATCAGAAAGAATCTGAGCAGCTTCCACCGACATCACCTATCCTCAGTCTCTAGGCAATTAAGGGGAAGGTAGTGGGAGAGGAGAGAGGCCTCACAGAGCATCTGAGCCCCACTGCAGTTCTGTTGGAAGCCTTCATTGAAGCCATCTGCTATGGACTTCTGAGGATCAAAAGTCCACTTTTTCTGCTCACCAATGGCATGGGCCCAGACTAGGACTCTGATTTTCCGTAATCTGCTGGTCAGCATTGTTCCTTTTTCTCACTTGCTCTTTCTCTTCGTTTCTCTGCTTCCACTATAGGGCGTTCTTTGCCATCTTTTGGGTGCCTCTGAGACTCCCATGCACATTTGCTGTTTGGTCAAAAGGGAGCAATACCCTCTTCTAGTACTCAGCTCTTTCAGAAGAGACACCCACAATTAAAGTGGGTCCCTAGCAATCAGTCCTTTTCCTTTATTCCACTACATCAGGAGTGTCAAACCCATTTTCACCAGGGGCCACATCAGCCTTGCAGTTGCCTTCAAAGGGCCGAGTGTAATTTTAGGACTGTATAAATGTAACTACTCCTTAACTGTTAAGGAGTTGAAATTACATTTGGCCCTTTGAAGGTGACTGCGAGGCTGATGTGGCCCCCGGTGAAAATGAGTTTGACACCCCTGCACTACATGATCTTAGCAGGATCCACATTTCCTGGAGAAGGCGCTGGATAAGGGAGGCTCAGAAGTAGTCCCTTTCTGTGGGTATCCTGAACCACTTGTCTGTCTCTACTCTTTGGTTCTGGTACTAAGTCTAACTGCTTGCAGCCATGTGCTACAAATAGAGGATATTATTTTTTCTCTTAATTTCTCTACTACCCAACTGCACTCTGAATTCATGCAAGCTCTCCCTCCCCTCTCAGATGGGCTGAAATGTGAATACATTTAAACTCCAGTGGTGGACAAGATTCAAGTACTTTTGCTTAGAGCTCATTGGCCTCTGGTTAGACATTTGTTCAAGTGTCTCTGAACATTGTGTGACAGGTAAGGAGTCTGGCTCTGCCTAGAGAACATGAAGGACTGCCAGGAGATGTCAGTCCTCTCCATGCTGAGAAACCCTCTTACAGCAGGTGCATCAACTCTAAGCATGTTGGGGCCTTGTCGTTAATATAATTTAAATAATCAGCCTCATGGACAACAGTGTGGTGATTGCTGGGGGGCAAGGGGGTACAAGGGGACTAAATGGTAATGGAAAAAATACAATAAAGGTTAAATCAAAAATAAACAATCAGCCTCTACATCTCCAGTTTTCTATTATTATGGGTATTTTAAATTTCCATAATATACATCCCCTCATAAGAAGGAAATGTAACTCATGTATGTGTCATAGTAAACGTAGTTATTTAAGTCAATTTTTTGTGCACCGTGTGTCGGAACCTGCAGGTCCTAGGATGACTTCACAAGTTATCTAGTTGAGAAAGGACTTTGCATGTATTAGGAGAAAGGGAATTTTCATGTATGTGATCATTAAGCTAAGTAACAAGACATGGATCTATTCTCTGAACACTTAACTACTTCTTTAGCAGCTAATAAGTATTTGTGATGCACCTCCTGTTTGAATTCAGCCTTTTATTAGGTTAACCTCTTTGAGATGGTAAATACATTTATATAGGGATCGTGATATTCGAGGTATTTTTTTCTGAAAGTAAACAAGTAAAGAGTATATATTATATGTAGCATCACACATTCCCATTAACTTTCATTCATTTTGGAGAATCTTCCCCATATGGAAATTAGTAAGGAAACATATGATAAAATTTCCAACTTTCCATTCCAAGTGCATTTTGATATATTAATATATCACCCCAGTGGCTATTATTTTCTTAATAAATTTTCCAAGAATTAGGCAGAGAAATGGATAATCCACATGAATCTAAGATATTCTTTCAGGAGTAGGCATGTATTACTATGTCAGCGGAGATTCTATTGAATCAGCAGCTCAGATAATATTTAACTGAAAAATCAACTACAAATTTTTGTTCTCTACTATCTCAAAGATTATAATGTGTGACTGTCCCTCTTGCTGTGGTTCTCTGCTTTCCGTAAGCCTTGGTAGGTATCAACACTTGCTTCACTGATAACAAACAGAGTATTGTTAAACTCTGGGATCGGATCTAAGAGATAATATTCTATTTGAGTGATTCAGGAGGAGGGAATCTTGAGTGAATTACTGCTATTACCTCTCTAAGCTGTTAGGATGGGTGATTTGGGGTGACATGCTATACGAGACAACACTTGGCATCTTTCTTAAAGAGGGTTCCATGCCCTGACCGGTGTGGCTCAGTGGGTTGAACATCATCCTGCAAAGTGAAAGGTTGCCGGTTTGATTCCTGGGCAGGGCATATGCCTGGGCTCTGGGCCAGCTCCCCAGCTGATGGTGTTTAAGAGGTAACTGATTGATGTTTCTCTCTCACATGGATATTGCTCTCCCTTTCTTTCTCCCTCTCTTCCCCTCTAAAAATAAATAAATAAAACCTTTATAAAATACTGTTGTTGTTGTTTTTTTTTAAAAAAAGGATTCCAATCTTCCCCAAGTGATTTAATGAAAGATGAGATCATTTGCAAAGTTTAGGATATTAAACGGTAGCCTGATAATCTGTAAGTATCCCTAATTTCTGCTTTATATCCCCTCCAATAGGCATTGCTAAAAGATAGGTGATTAAGTAGAAAAACTATGCACAGTCATTGCTTACCTTCTTCTACCCCTCCCACTCTTCCCACCCCCAATGGAGAGCAAATAAGATTGAGGAAAGGATGCCAGTGTACATGCCTCTAGGCATGGCTTCTCCTCCAACCCTTGGACTCTTTCCCATGTTCTAGTTTTACTACCTCTCTGGGAAAGAAAACGTC
This sequence comes from Macrotus californicus, assembly GCA_007922815.1. NCBI lineage: Eukaryota > Metazoa > Chordata > Mammalia > Chiroptera > Phyllostomidae > Macrotus > Macrotus californicus. The sequence goes on along the minus strand of VMDR010016164.1, from coordinate 3,424 downwards.
CAAGTGACTTTCGGAACATTTCTGCAAGACCGCCTTAATGATTCTCTATCAGACCCTGTGTGCTTTATGCCTTGAAGGGGATTTGTCAGAACCAAGAAAGGCTTATAAATCACCTCTGGGTGACTTGGCCAAAAGTCCACCAGTTTCTCATCCCCCCAAGTGATTTGCCATCTATTTTCAGTTCTAGTGTCTGATAGTGTGGTTGATAAGCTGAAATCCTAACAATCAACTGACCACGGTCTGAAGTAGCAGTGGACTGAAGCCAATGCATGCTGGGCCTGGTGACAGCCGCTATGTGACAGAGCTTGTCAGAAGCATAGGCAGGGCCTCAGGTTGTAAGTAGTCCTGGCCCTTCCAGATGAATGAGAGCTGACAGGAGTGATCTCTGTGACATGGAATGGAGTGGTGACATGAAAGCAGTGACATGTTTGGGATTGAAACACCAGGCACAGATATGTCACTTGTAATGGTCAGAGCAATGACAAGGGGTTTGTGCTAACTTTACTTGATTTCAGTTTAAAGATGTCCTTTGTGCTAAGAGCCAGGACTAGTGGGGAGTCATGTACTGGGAAGACCACATCCCCCCCAAACACCCTCACCCCAATTTAATCTCAGTTACACAACAAACCGGCATTTTGTGCTATTAGAATAGTGATCCTTAACCCTGGCTTCACATTAGAATCACCTGAGCACTCTTGGCCTGGTCTGGAGGTACCGATTTAATTGGCCTGGAGCAAAACACAGGCATTGTTGTGCCCTAAGACCCCCCAGGCGACTCTGATCTGTAGCAGTGGTTGAGAACCACTGCATTGGAGGACAGGAAATAAAGAATAAATGCCCTGGAAAATGGGCATAATTTTATCCATAATAACACTATGAAGCTCAAACCCTTTCCTATTTTATTACCTTGTTATTTTATTTTTAAAAGTTGGCATCGAAGCTCAGCAAGGCCAAAAGCATTCACTTGACTCATTCAACAAGTCACTTGGTTCTGGGACCACACATTTTGTCCCTTCCCTCTAATGCCCTTTCTTTGAGCTAGAAGTTAATATTAATTTTAAACACAAACAAAACAGTGATACCTTGCCCCTAGTCCAATTTGAACTTTGAGGATCAAAGGAAAGGTGCACGAGAGCTCTTAATTCAATAACAGAAACATGCTATCCTGTTTTTTGTGGAAGTGATGCACAAATGCTAGAAAAGGCAGGCATTGTCTAATTTTCATTTTAGCTGAGGCAGTAGTGTCCCATATTTTTGATATACACTCTAACTCAGATGTGGGGAAGGATGGGGGCGAGGTGGGTGAAGACAAAGACAAAGACCCAAGTGAGTTGGTCCTATCTTCTTCCCCTGTCCTGGCTTCTTATTTGGGACTGAGTCCACAGTCAAACCCTGTCTCCTCAAACAGATCCAAAAAATGTCATTTCCTTACCAATCCGTGTAACTTTGCCAATCCATATCTTTCCCTAGGATTATTCTCAAATATTATCTCTAGACTGAAAATAATGTATACATAGGAAAATGGGTTAGAAATACAAAAAAGTGTGCAGATTAGGTAGATATGATAGATGACAGATTAATAGATTGAAAGATAATAGATAGATAATAAACTTTTCATTGCTTAGGGTGCCCCATGAAATTCCACAACTATCTTTGAGTAGCTCTGAATGTAGTGGAATAGAAATGAAAACTAATCCTTTTATCTTCCTTCGGTGTAGCCTTACAGGCTAGGAGAGAAGATATACATGCACAAGGTGGTAGTGGTTTAAAGGATTTCAAATTACATCACTATAGCTGACTCTTTAAGTAACTTTTCACCTTAAGTGACTTGTCTAGTAGTAATAGCTACTTGGAAGTGAAAGTAAAATTAGGTGTTAATTTTGGTAGGAATTGAAAACAAAAGTATAACTCAAAAATTATTTTTAATCAATCCTTTAAACATCAACTCAGTGTAATTTTTCATCGGGAATTTTTTAATAAAAAAAAAGCAAATAGTGAAATAAGCTATTTGCACTAGGAAAAATGGCCATTTCATTTCTTGGTTGTGAGGACCAACAATTTGCATTGAGATATACGATTGACAATGAAATGCTATTCACCAAATATAAAAGTTTGTCTAAATATAAAAGTTGTCTTCTTAAAATACACCCAGGGCACAATGGCAATTATAGATATGTATTTTATTCATTTTCATCTATACATAAAAGCAGAAAAACAGCTACTATCACAAATTTCTTATGATATTAATTTTGTGAAAATATTTCCCTCAAGTACAGCCTGGGTAGGATGAGCTAGGAAATCTTGGTCAACAACTCATCCCAAAGTAACTCAGCTAAAGAGCTAAGAAATGGTAAAAGATTAAACAAGACCCCAATTATTTCCCCTATACTTGACCTGACCTCCCAAAAATTGTCTTGGAGAACTGGGCTGCACCATCAACCTAGGAGTTGATTGCACTGATTCAGGTGCTCAGAGATGCATGCTCCCTACTTGAGTCCTCTGTTTTCAGCCCCATCAGGATCTATGTTCTGGTCTCTCTTTCAGACACTATGACATCTAATTCTAAGGGGAAAGGAGTAAAATGTCTTGAGTACTCATATCCACCTTCCTGAAATGTGCATCCAGAAATAAATGGGTCAGAGGCACAAAGGGTGGTGGGAGCACTCTGAGACACCCAGAGAAGGGAGACCACAGGCCATTGTTTAAATATCCTGAATAAGCATCTTCCCAGAGTTAGAGTGAAATCAGCGAACATATTCATAAAAACACATATTTTTAGGAAAACTGTGACCTTTCTAGAATAAAGAAAAAATATTAAAGTACCATAAAGGAAGGAAGTTAATTTTATTTGTTTATTTATTAATTTATTTTTCTAGCTTTATTGAGGTATAATTGACAAGTAAAAGAAAACTAATTTTAAAGAAATTAATTTAAGTTAATCTCAGATTTCTTTTCCTGGCTGAAAAAGTTTACAATTTGAAAATATTCTACATTAAGAGAGAACAAAGATATGAAATTGAAAATGAGTTATTCTGCCAAAAATTTTTTTAAAAATGAAGTCTCTGAAATTTCAAGGTGGCAGCAAGAGAGATACTCAATATTGTTGGAAGTGGTGCAAGTGATTAGGAATATTTTGAAAAACAATTTTGTTATATATGTGAAGATGCTTAAAACTTCAAATTTTACTTGTAGAAAATCAATCTTCAGGGTAGCAAGAGGGTTAAGACATAGATTTTTGTATGAAACAATTTAGCTCATCATTATTGGTTAAAGGAATAAAAGTATGATAACCAAAAATAAATAGATGGATAAATTAACTATGGTACTCTTTCCTAAAAGATTTTTATAGAGGTATTAAAGAGTCCAAGTAATATTTCACAAAGTTGTAAAAGCATCCACATTACATTAATGGTAATGCAGAATA
>VMDR010016163.1:0-21454 GCA_007922815.1 Macrotus californicus | reverse complement strand
TCAGATGCATTTTAAAATGATCCTCACTCGAGGATATGTTTATTGATTTTAGAGAGAGAGGAAGGGATGAAGAGAAGGAGGAGAGGGGGAGAGGGAGAGAAACACTGATGTGAGAGAGAAACATCAATTGACCAGTTGCCTCCTGTATGCACCCCGACTGGGAATTCAACCTCAACCCAGGTATAAACCCTGACTGACAGTTGAACGTACAACCTTGTTTGGTGTATGGGATGATGCTTTAACCAAATGAGCCACCTGGCCAGTGCAAATTGGTTGCATTTTTATACACCAATAATGAAGTATCAGAAAGGGAAACTAAGAAAATAATGCCATTTGCACTTGCATCAAAAAAATATACGGTATCTAGGAATAAATATAACCAAGGATGTAAAAGACCTGTACTGAGACAATGATAAGATACTGAAAAAAGAAACTGAAGAAGATACAAATAAGTGGAAGCATACACTGTATAAATGGATAGGTGAATGCACAATATACAGGTGAGGTATTGCAGAATTGTAAACCTGAAACCTACATAACTTTACTAATTAATGCCACCCCAATAAATTCAATTAAAAATAAAAAAAAATAAATGTAAAAACCAGTACAAATAAAATACAGGATAACTGTTAACAAGAGAAAGTCATGAAATCATTTAGAAAACCAAACACTAATAATATATATCTGGTGCATTTGTATATGTGATCTTGTTAACCCTTCAGTAAACCCATGAGGTACAAAGATCACGGACTTTTTCCTCTAGTGTTTTTCAGTCAAGAAAAACAACATCCGAGCTGTTTAATGATTTGGTTGAGGCCATAGAGCTTGCCATTTGCAGAACCAGGAGCCAACCTGATTCAAGTCTTCTGACTAGAATATTAACCAGTGGCCTCTCTTATACTTTATTGCACTGAGATCACCTTCTTTCTACCAATCCAGAATATAAAATGGGTTATGAAACACACCAGGCTGGCATAAAACTCAGTAAAAGGGATGCATGAATTGTTTCTTACTTGAAAACCAGAAGCTTGGCTTTGAATTCAAAGTCAGATTATGTTTATGTGATTCATTTATACATATTAACTTGAACATTTTACAAAAGGATCTTTTTTGAGTGCTTGAACCTACATTCCTTGAGGAGAACTGGAAACAATTCAGGGATACATAAAATAAACAAACATGCAGTGGGTTTGATACCAATATCCACTGTTTACTCACGGAGGGGTTGCTGACGTTTTACTTGTACCTGGGATTTTTCTGCAGCTGGTCCTGTGGGACCCTCCATATTGTACCCCAAGGATGTTTATCCCTGGCAGCATGGTCTGCATTGCTCCAGAGCATTTTACCATTGGCTTTTGCAATGGACCCAACCGCAGAGAACTAAGTGCTGAGGCTTGACCAAATGACTCCCCCAATGGCGGCATAATGGACTTATTCTCCATCATGCCCTAAATTGTGTAAGCTATGTTCCCAGATGTTCTTCAACCTTCTACTCTACTCAAAACAGAACGATTTATAGACCTTCTTCTCTCCCCATTTTGTCTGTGTATTCTTTTATTCCCTAACCCAAGAAAAGCTCACCTGAGATTTTTGCCCTAGCAAAGCTATACTGATATACAAAAATACCTTCCTTTCTTCTCTTCTTTTTCTTTCTCACATTGCCTTTTTAACTTAGCTGCTCTACAATAGACTGTCCTCGGTTTTACTTTGAATATGTCACTGAAGGAAGGACAATTCTGGTTATTACAGTCAGGCTGTACTGCCAACTGTGTCTCGAGGAGCTCTGAGTGGGTCATTATTTCTGAGGAAGAGATTCCTTCAGCCATTCTGAAGTCAGTTTGCTTTTTTATATATTGTACATGATTCTAAGTCCTTCTTAAACACTCAAATTGTTTTTTTATTCAGCCTTCCACTGAGAATATATTCTCCCTTAAAGAACATTTTAAAAATGAAATGTACAAATTTTCAAAATGCCATACATTACAGTTGAAGATAAAGTAAAAACTAAAAAATACTTTTTCTCCCCTCCTTAAAATGATAGCATGAAGAGTACCCACTAGAGGGTGTCATTGAGCTGTTGTGATGTGATGTGACCTGCTCCCGCAGAGGGTTTATTGCCTGGCAGCCTTGTCTCTCTGTGATGGATAATGGGGATAGTCTGATATGCAAGGGATGAGGCAGCGAAGCTTCATGGATTCCTAAGGTTCTATGTGTGCAAATGGAAAAGGAAGAGGTTTTGTATATATTTTTCGATTTGATGAACAAACTCACAAGATGCACCATTCTTCAAAATAAGTACACACATGCACACACATGCTCTAAAACAAAACTTCACAAAACACCTAAAGATACTTGCCTTTAGTAGAAGTATTGTTTTCCCTAGAGCTCAGTGAATCTAAGACTGCAGGTACTGTTTTTGATCACGCAGATTGATGCAATTTTTTTTAACCAGGAAGATTCACGGAGTGAAATGTTTCCCCAAGCTTTGCTGTGTGTTACTTTCGGTCCCCCTTATTTACCAGGCTTGACTATAAAAATTCCATTTTAGATGAGCTATGCTATAAAATCAGATCAACACTCACTGGACACCAAGATACCATACAAACATTACCATGGGCTTCTTGAATGTTTACATTTAAGAGGCCAGTCTGTTATTCTTCTTTTGATCTTTGAGGGCTGTTAAACTTTCTAATGCCTCAGTGTCAGTACATTTTGTAGTGGCTAGCCTGAGCCATTTTAGGCGTTTTAACCTGCTTTCTTTTATTAGACTTTCAAATAAAGGAAAATCAGCAGTGATCTTAATGTTAAAAGTCTGCCATTAAAAATGATCTAGTTTTAATCTTTGCTTATAGAAGTCATTTTCAAATTCTTTATCAATTAGATTTTCTAGTATTTCATGTCCACATTGTCAGTCTCTTGGTTTGGGTTTTCAAGGCAACAAAATCAATTAATACTATACTCTTTCTGATTGGCCATTGCACATTTTATAAAAAAAAATCTTTCTGAAGTTTTGGACTGACCTGCAGTGTGGCCAGTTAGATCAGGCTTGTTCCCACTTTTACACTCTACTGATACCTATTTCAATAACAAGATGACCATAGAGAAAATAATGAAATTAATCTCCCTCAATTACCCTTCAGTTGGTTTTAGGAGTTTATAATTTTCATATCCATCCTTAGCTTTCAAGGAAATCTTTTTACAATTCCTTTTCCTTAAATCCTTTTAACTATTGCCACTCAGAAGTGAGTAATAATTTTAATTGATTTCTTGTTGATCATTACTCAGAATAATGTTCTCTCTTGTCTGTGGCTTCAATGATCATCTATACATACTGCTTAGTCTTCAATGTATACACTAGCTCAGTGGTTCTCACAGTTTTTGCTCAGTAACTCTTTATACTCTCAAGAATTATTGGGAGCCTCAACATCATTTGTTATCTCTACTGGTATGTATTGCATTAAACATAGAAATTGAGAAGGTTCTAGAACCTATTTAAAATAGCACTTATAAATCCATTACTTATTAACATAAAAAGAAATACGTTTTTAATGAAAAAATTACTATTTTCAAAAAAATTAGTGAGAAGAACGATACTGTTCTGCACTTGTGCAAATCCCTTATGGCTGGATTAGCAGAAGATGGCTGAACTCTCATCTGCCTTTGAATTCGGTCTGTTGGGGTAGTCTCCTTTCGCTGGAGTAGAGGAAGACAGTGTGACCTCCCACCCAATGCATAGTTAGGAAAGGGGGGCGGGCATGCTTAGAGATTTTCACATACCTTGCTAGAAGCAACCACCAAGCATTGATTGATTCTTCTCTGTTACTACACCAACTCGTAACCGGAAGCAGTTTCAAAAGAAGTGGTCGCAAAGTGGGATTCAAAACCATTGCAAAGAACTTGTCATGCTCTATTCCATCAGAACCCCTTGGTCATGACACTATATGATGTTGTAACACCATGTATCAGCCATTTGGAAGGAACTGATTCCCTGAGTGATGCACAATGTCCAAATGTTCACACATTTCCTATACAATATTAAAAAAACACATTTGTTAACATGACAGCTAATCTCAACAGAAAAATTTCTGAAGTATTTGAAAGTTACCAGGCCCATAGTAGTAGATGCTATTTTTATTAATTTATAATTTTTGTTTTAAAATTTCAAATTTTACCTTTCATGACAAATCCTTTCCCTTGAAGCGACGGACTTAGTTTATTTTTGAGAAAATATCTACCAAATATTCACAACTGAATAACCACTTCGTATCTTTTTGGTTGTTTTTCAAGAAGGAAACAGTGCTATTCTGTGATAAAGAGGGGCTATGCCAGCTCACAACTCAATCACACGTTCCTCCGTTAGGTGGCAGCCGTCCTACTGCAGTCTACAGCAGAAGTGCTGTGTGTGTGACTCTTCCTTGCAATGCCAAATTTCTACTCAAGGGTGGAGATTAAATAAAATAGTTTTTACTGCATTAGCGTTTTTCTCTGTGTGGTTGTGAGGTAAGGTAGACAGCCTGCCACTGCAGTGTGGTGCCCCACCTCTCCGTGTGCTAAGGTGCCAGCCAGTTTGCTCGCCCTTGCCCTTGCATCATGAGTGTGAATATCAATAGACGGAAAAAGGCAAATGTGCTCGCGTCTTAGTGATGTTATTTAAGTAGTTTCGACTTTATGAATTTCCTTAAAGTGTCTCAGAGAATACCCACTGTCTGTGGACCACATTGTGAAAAGTTCTGTACTAATTCAAAACCCTTTCTTCAACCCTAGACCCGTGTGTTCAGTGGCCTACTAAAATCCCACAGGCACTGAGAACTCAGGAATTTTAAATGGATGCTTGCCACATTTTCTTCTCTTCCTTCAAGCTGCTTTTCTTTTCTATCTTAGATATCTTGATTTTCCAATTCATTCATGTCAGAAACATAGGAGCCACTCTTGATTTTTACTTATCTTGAACCTCTTTTGCCTAAATCCTAGGTCTCAAATATCCTTCCCGCTCAGCTCTATCAAGATTGTGTTAGTTCATCAGTAACTCAGAAAACTGCCTGTAACCAGTAAAACCCTTCCCCCAAGTCTCTCTTCTATTCATCCTCTACATGCCTTCTAAGAGTTAGCTTTTAGAAAAGCTAATCAAAAAATGCAAAAGTGACCTTGGCTGTCTGTGTTAGAGTGTTGTTATTGCAAAACAATTTTTTTAATAAAAACGTTTACTGTATCTGGCTGAAAAAATAGATGAATCACAGAGCCTGACATATAGCAAGTTCTTAATAAATGTTTATTATTTTTTAGACAAAGCCCTTGCCATTGTATCATGTTAGGTGATATGTCAGAATTACAGTTTCTAACTTATTTTTCATTTTATTGCCAGAGCATAGTACAATATCTAAAACATAGCTGATGCTTAATACTCATTGGTAGAATGATGAAAAGTTTAATATGAATATCTATAAATATAGACATTATTAGTTTTATTACTGTTTACACTGTTCAGTCTCTTAATTCTTGAAGATGCTTCTAATTTCCAGATGAAAATATATCTGTCCAGAAAGTATCCAGCCACATACTATGAAAAATAGAGACATTTATTGAAGAACATAACAAGAAACACTGTACACAGGACAATGATGCCTCAGTCCCCATCACAGTAGGCACCTTGGGACCTCACACAGTTCTCCCAATCGCTATCAGCTGCCCTGTCGTATTTTCCTGAATCTCATCAGTGGTCTGAAATCTCTTCCCTTTCAACGGTGATTTTAGTTTGAGGAAAAGCCAGAAGTGCAGGGCACCAAATCTGGGCTGTAGGGAGGCTGAGTCACCTGGGTGATGTAATGTTTCACAAAAAACCTGCACAAGACATGATGCACGAGCAGGTTTATTGTTTTGATGAAACTGCCAATCACCAGTTGCCCATAGCTGTGGCCTTCTGAATCATCCAAATAGTTTCTGCAGAGGAGTGTTCAAGCTTAATGCAGAATTTGGTGTGGATTCGTTGCTCTACTCACTCAGTCATTTTGAATGTGATAGCTACACAGTACACATGCTCACTCAACAGAGTCTACCACCGCACCCCCCCCCATGACTAGTGCAGTAAAGTCATCATTGTTCACACATGTGCATTCCAGTCCACTCTCCTTGGCTGCTAGGTTACATTAGTGTCATGCAAACTGTTCTTGTTACATTAACAGGGGCTGGACTTTTTCCAGACACCCCTCATATCCTGCTAATAGTTTAATATATATTGTCTAATCTGCATAAAAAGACAAACTTGTGAACATATTGTTCTCCAGTTGGCAAAATCCTTAGCCCATTTTTAATGACACATTTCTTCTGAAGTCCTAAAAGAACAAAGGCATAACTTGCCTCTGGGTGGGCATGATGAGGTGTGGGCAAGTCCCTGAGACTCCTGAAATTATTAACAATATTTAATGTATGTCACCTGTGCATTTTTTGGTGATAGAGTAAGAAGGAAAGGATCCCCTGCTTTTGTCAGATTCTTAACAGAGACCTGTGATCCAGACAAGGAAGATGGCAGGTGGCATAGCACCAGGGGTTGCCAGGTCCCATGATAGATTAGTGGAATAAATTTTTTAGCTGGAAAAAATTTGGGACCATGTCAAACCACACGATGAAGGCAATTACCCTATACTTAAGACAGAACTTTGAAAATAAATTATCTGAAGTCCATGACCTTGAACTCAAGTACCTGACTCCTGAACAAGACCCAATAAAAAAAATCATTAACTCACAGTCTCTCTGTTATTCATGCTTCTTTAGAGTGTCCCTTGGGTTTGTTGCCAACACTGCTGGGACTTATGTAAAGCATGTCAAGATTAACCTTGGGTTTCATTTCTTCAGTGTAAATCTCCTGACTTTTTCTTTCATTCTTTACATTATCTCAGTGTGATGCCTTTTATTTTTTATTTTTAGAACAGAAGCCAGGATAGATCTAAAAGCAGAACGTTGTGGCTTTCTCTCTTTAAAAAGCCTGAGCAGAGAAAAAAGTGTTCTTTGACCTTATGATATCTTTTGAAAACACGTTAGTTACTAACATTTTTTATTATGTTCCTTTTGAACTTTGATTTGACCATGTGGACAGTTTAATTAACAACTCAGTGACAAAGATTCAAAGATCCACTTGAGTGAAATGTAGAGTCCAAATGTAAGATCATATCCAGGTAGGACAGAAATAGGTAAAGAGCCTAGAAACAGTGAGGTGAATGCAAAGCTGACCAGAGACCTTTCATCTGAAACTTCAAATGCATTATATGGGAGTGCCAGCCTAGGTAAGGATCTAGAATCTAGTCCCTTCTCCACAGGACAATCATATATCTGGATTTACCTAAGATGATCCCAGTTTATACCCACGGGTTGTGCTGGAATCTTGTTGGTTGGTTCTGTTTTCACTTCAGAAGTATTTCAGTTTGGATAGCAAATTATATGGACATGCTCTCTGTCACTAACTATGTTATAAGTTTACTGATGCTTCTAGAGTTAGCTAAACATGCAATGCCGATTAGAGCCGAGAGAGAAAGTGAGATGTTGAGATGGCCAGGCACTGTGCTCTTTTGGTAGAGGCATAAACTCATAGCCAGGGAAAAGGCCACAGGTGGTGTTGCCTTAAAGGTTCAGTGTTGCACTGGAGACGTGAAGCATTGGCTGTTCAGCAAAACCTGACCTCATCCTTCAGTGTGCTCTTGGTAGATGGCATTTGGCTCAGTGGTCTGTGCAATGGGATTATGATCAAGATCTTGTCACAGAAAATGGAGAAATGCCTCAGTAGATACCATGGTCAGCCTTTCTTCTTGTGATGCATTTCATTATCGGGTGAGTGTAGGTGTGCTGAATGTTAACCTGCAAGAACCGCTGCTGTGATGAGGATTTGGGATCACAGGTGACTTCATATGCTCCAGGCTGTCTGATTGGTAAGAACTGTGTTTTCATCTGAATTCCTGATTGTCCATTTTTCTCCATTTGTAGCTTTTGGAAATAAAATGTAGAACTCTTTAGTAAAATGTATTAAAATGAAAGTATTGCCAAACACTTTAATGCACACCTTGAAATAGGTTGATAAGAACATCAGACTTTGTGTAGTTTGGTGCCTTTTTTCTGAGTCTTTACTGTTAAGATTCCTGATCCTCTCCTTCTTCTCCATTAATGGCTTCAAAGAGAGACATTTGGACTTTTTTCTTTCTCAGCTGCTCACTTATTAAACTGCCGGAATATGTGTGGCCCAGGCTTGTGTACATCCTTGGTTCACTTCCCACGGTAATAATGTTGTCCCTCAACCACTCCTGCCACAGGGGACAGACATGTGGGTGAATAAGAAGGATGCGCTTCCTCCTTTGCTAGTAACTCCTTCTCAGACCCACTTTATTATTTTTTCCCCTGTGAAAGTAGAAACAAAACTGGCACACCTCATTTCAGTGGAATTTTACCAAAGTCTCAACATTTTTACTGCAAATTTTCTTCCTTTTTTGCTCTTTTAAAGAAAGAAATAATGTCCCAAATCTTTTTTTTTTTTTTGCTGTCACTGAAGTTTATGTATGTTGAAATTTATGTTCTTTGCAATAAATCTTAGTCACAGATTCTTCAGAAACAAACTACTTTTGAACACAGAACTTTTGGTTATAAGGACTGGATTTTAAAATGTGGCTTTAAAATTGCTTGATTTAAATATGGGCTGTAGACAGATTTAATGATGTTTTATGCTAAATACTTTGCTTCCTTCAGGTATTCTGTTCATACTTCACGTTCTACAACAGCCAGGAGCAAAGCCCTTTCTCTTCCTCTGCCCTTGCCCCACTTACTCATCCTGGTAAACACGCAGCGGCTGTAAGACTTGTGCCGTAGCAGTGTCCAGATATGCAAAAGCGTTTCAGGAGTAGGGGAATATTGAGGAAAGAACGATGAAATGTGGGAAATATCACGTGACACTAATTTACATGTGCTTCTTTAATGAACTCCTGACTCACACACACTAGGAAGGCACTGCACAGTGTGCCCTGGCCTATTGGCCTGTAGGAATGTTATCCATAGTCTATTTCCTGATTTTGAATATTTTACGGGGCAGTGGTCCATGGCAGAGACTTGGGGAAATGCTGTGCTTGTCCTATTGAGTGAAAACAGGTGGGATTGTACATGTGTGAACATCTCTGCATGTGTCAGTGTGTGGCTGTGTGTGTGTGCTCGTGCACACATATATCGACGTATAATGAATGCCTGGCTGTGGGAGGCACTATTCTAACGGCACCCCATCTGTACGCATGGATTGGTGTCTGTGTGAGGATGTGTCTCCCAGCCCATGGGTGAGTATGCAGGTGGGTGTCGATGAGTGTGCTTTGTGGCAGCAGTTCCTGAGTGAGACAAGGTGAGAATCGCTTTTCAGCATGACTGGTTGCAGGCCAGCATAAAATGGTGATTGGCATTAAGCCAAGATTACTATTTCCTTACCAAATTACATATACAGATCTGCTGGCATAAAGGACTTACATTAAAAAAAAATTGCGAGAAAGTTAACTGTGAATGTAGAGTGGAAATTGGAGCTGTGTTGAAAGGAGCATATGTAATTGAAGTGCCAGGGGCTCTAGGACGATTGGTAATTGTAGCTTCATTGCTTAATGTATGTGAAATTTTATAGATGAGGGCAGAACTATTTCTATTTAGATGTATTCTCTTTTGCTGATATTGGGCAATGACACACTAATTATCAGTCTTCAAATCACTTAGTGTTGTGATTACCATTCGTCCAAAGTGTGTGCTTTTGATTGCCGTGCTTAGATCAGAGGCTAACTTGCAAAATTATGTTTGGCTAGTGGCTAGAGCTCTCCCCAGCGCTCCCCTTTTGATAACAGAGCTGCCCTCATTGCGTGTTTTTGTACATGAATGAAGATACGGAACTGCTTCTAAGGGGAAGCGAGCAAGTTATTTGACACGAGGGCTTCCAGTGCCTTCTCCCTGGTGAAATCTCAGGGTCCGCCTGTACTCCGAGCTCCTTTGGGTCTGTGACAGATTGTATAATCACAACTGAATCCCGAGAGGAGTGCTTCCTAGATTATCACCGTTTTAAAAGCAGATCTATGTCACAAAAGAGGCAGAGTTAAAGTGACCTGAGTGGAAGCTGACAGGTCGTGAAGGTGAATTGGCCGCTGTGGTGTCAGTGGGTGCAAATCACCACGGGAAGCTTTGACCGAAGGATAGAAAGGTCTCTTCTGGGTTGGCTGCCGGGCCAATTAGGGGCTAATCGTGGCAGAGAGCTGCTCTCTTGGTGGCGTTCCAGGCCCACTGAGATCAGTGTCAGTGTGACTGCAAAGATAAGCATTTTGTCGTGGTGCAGAAACAATAGATATTTTTGACCTTCTCTTTTTACAACATGCTACGAAAGCACACAAGAGCTAGCCTGTCAATGGAAGTTTTACTTTCCTAGGGACCTTTGCCTTCATTAAGAACAAAATGTTTCACCTCTTTACTATTTTATCTTTGTGTCTTTCCTTTCTTTTACCATTACCCTATTCGGCAACATGTAGTTCAGATGTACCCTTGAAAGACTGGCTTTATAGTGACCATTTGGTTTTGAATTATAGTTTCCATTCTTACAATATTGGCTATGAATTCCTCTAGGGAATAGTGTGTGCTCTAATCATAAAGATATGTAAATGTGATCAAAATTTGGCAACTCTATTTTAAAATCTCACATTTTAAAAGGCAGGCCAATTATTTTATTCTATTAAAGTCATGTCTCATGGATTTACTCAAATAAAGAAATAATTATGATGCTAGAAACAATTCCACAACAAAACACAATATATAAAGTAAAATTTGTAATATTTACCATTTATAAGATTCCACAACATCAGTTTGGAGTCCTGGAAGCTTTTTTATAGGGACAGCCCTGACCAAGCGAGCGGACCTTTTTCCCTCCATTTCTTCCTTTACTTAGACAGTATGTTTTGCACCATTTTGCCAGTAAGTGTCACAAAAAGGAATCTGATAAAGATATCACTATGACAAGGGAGTATTGATAGTATGAAACTGAGATTACTTCTAATGATAAGGAGGACTGACAAGAAGACACTGCTTAGGCAAGATGAAGGCCTCAACACACACACATGCACACTCATGCACACGCACACACACACACACACACACACACACACACACCCCTCTCACACACTGAAACAGATCCTTCCTTGGAGGTGGTGGTGCAGGGATGGCCCTTGTGGGACCTATTGTCTGCTCCACAAGCACACAAGCTATTCCATGTCCTCATTCTGTATACACTTCTGTAGTCTTTTAAAAGAATTCTTTTATTTTAGAAGCTCATTAAACATTCTGTAAAATATATTAGATTCTTTAGCTCTCTCTCACCCGCCTCTACCCTTTGGATAACACTGCTGCCCCTGTTGTACGCTTTTGTGCAGGGACAAAAATACAGAGTTACTTCTAAGAGGAAGGAAGCAAGTAAGTTATTTGACACAAGGACTTCCAGTGCCTTCTCCCTGGTGAAATTTAGTAAACTTAGAAAAGATTGTTAAAAAAATTCTGACTCTGTGAAAATGCCCATCAACAGTCTCTTCTAATATCATTCAATTGTAGTATTCCCAGGAAAACACCTGATTAAAAATTTCATTATAAAAATAATAATTTTAATGAGAAAAAGAGAGAAAGGGCTAAGGAATACAAAATGGGCTTTCCAAGGGCTTTAGAAATACAAAATGCAGTTATTGTTGGTTTTTTTTTTTTTTTTTTTGCAGAAATTTCAACAATGAGAATCTTTTACATAGCTCCAGGTCTAAAGCTCTGAGACCTAACCTTTAGGGAGCAGGTCCAGCATTCAATGATGTCCATCTCTTCTCACGAGTGATGGGAAATTCCTATTCACTCTGAAAACCATCACTCATCGTTGTGAAGAACAAAACAAATCACCTCAAATTCAACAGTCCCAATGCAGCAGAAGTTTTTTCCTTGCTCTGGCCCTCTGCAAATCGCGTTCCAATCTATTGTAGTTTGCATACTGTAAAACATTCCTAATTAATCTTTTCCTAACATGTGTTAGGAAAATTTAAACCAGCAGAGAAATACCATTTTGTTGTTTCTTTTTGAAATGGAGAAGCAAGTGTTCATGATAGACAATATGTGGTATGATGGGTCATTCCAGGAGGTACAGAACATCAGACCCTGGCAAAGACCATCAGAGGGATTCCCACACTGGACTCAAGAAACCACTAATTTGTGTGTCCCAGAGGAGGGAAGAGGGGTACCGAGTTGTATAACTTACACTTCCATTTACCTAATGCAGGAGAGGGAGAATAAGCCCCCTTTGTCTTGTCAAATGTTTGCAGCTTTCGGGTTTCTTCTTCACTCTGTGTCTTGAGACCTGTTCATCTTATTCACTTCTGCTCTGCTCTCGACTTTACCTTTGGCAGGAAGGTGTGTGGGCTTGTCTAAAGGTTGGTAAGAATCATCCAGAGACCACCAGAGGAAAACAATAGCACATGTGGGAGGGTGGATGCATGGGGAGGAAAAATAGGGGTAAACAGGATTCTGGAAAAAAGAAAAACTCAGGAGCCAGTCTTGATTTCCTTTAGATGTTAGATATTTAGGTATTTAGATTTTGTACTGAAGGATTTAGGAAAACTCTTCTGCTCTATGCATCTCTTATTGCCTTTGGATGCTCATTACTTTCATGTGCGTTTGACAATTTCATCTTGATCTCCCTGTCTTCATTGTTACTGGAAGGTTCTTGGCCCCCTCTGTGCTGGTCAACACATGGTCTGTGGCTGTTGTCACTTGCTTGTCATCTTTATGTGCAATACCATGGGCACTCACATCTCTTCAGCCATGTCACTAGTCAGTACCTATCAGCATTACAATTGTTGCCTTCTTGATAGACACCTTTGGAAATTGGTTAACATTTCACCTTTGCTTTAAACCATATAAGAGTGTCACCTTATGGACCAGGTAGAAAAAAATAAATTCAGAGGTAAGGAAACAGGAAAACTGAGGATCCCTAGAAATAAAATTTTACATTAAAATGCTGAGCATGAAGATTATTGAAACCAAACTAGATAGATAAAAAGTGCCCCCAAAACACTATACCCAACCTAAGTCTCTGAAAAATATTTAAATATTTTCTATAAATACTACCATCTTGCATGTCTATCTTATACTTCATAATGTCATCATACATTCCAATGAAAAGCATTTATATCTTCCATTTACCCAGAAGAAAAATAAAAGTTAAGCATTAACAGTGATTTGTCTCTGGATGATAAAATTATAGATAATTTTGTGGTTAAATTTTAGAATTTTTTCTTTACGTTCCAAATTTTCCCCTCTATGAGCATCAATAGACTGCTACTCCATTATTATAAAATAACTGCATTTGTAACTACAGGAAATTTAAGAAGCAAAATTGATATAGAGGCATACACGCACAGTTTGCTGTTTTGTCACAGGCTTCTCTTCATGTTTTGTCAACCATATCACCGCTTGGGGCTTTGGGTGAAGGCTGTGGGGCGAGGGGTGGCAGCGACAATGAACTGTTTTGTGAATGGCCTGAACAGATCTTTCTTTCTGTCAAAGGTGGTGAAATTATCCATCTCCATAAGATTTATTGAAGGCTTTAAGTTTTTCTACTTTCACAAGTTGCTGTTCACTAGATTGTTATCTCCTTCAAGCCAATAATTATATTTACATTCAAAACCTTCATCCAATGTCTAAGATATATAGAAAAAATAGTTGTTAAATAACTTAGTGAATACATTTCAAGTACTCAAATATTTAGAATTTTGGCAGTCTAGAGTACTTTTACAAAAAGACAGCTGTATACTTGAATTAATGGGATCCTAGATTTCATCCTGTATCCACTACCTGAGTATTATGTATTTATTTTTTATGGTCTGGTTTATCTTCAGATTGAACAAATCTTTCCCTTTTACTATGTTTTTATTTTGTGCATTTGTTTTTTTGCTTCTTCCTGTAGCACCCAACTCAAGTAGAAATAAGAGTCAGTTTCCACATAGCAGGGCCATTGTTTGTGTGCCAATTCTGTAGCCCCTATGCCTCAGATGGCACCTAACAGGTACTCAATAAAAATGTTGGATAAATGAGTACAATATATTTTTTAAATTTTAAATGTAAGGGATGTTTATAGATAGAAAACATAGAATTGTGCAATAAACACAATAAAAATCACTCAATAATACAATTATAAACAGAGATCGCTATTAAACATTTAGTGCATTTTCTTCCCACTTTTACTGTGCATGTAATACAAACATGAAGTAATAACAACAAAAATAAAGTTATTGTATACAGATACACATATATGTTTATGTAAACTGATTTTTCTCATTTTTGATGTGAGATGGTCACCAGTTGTAACGGCTGCATAATATTTTACTACAATTTTTTTCAAAGTTTGCAACATACGCTTGCATTTTGTGGAAAGGGCAGAAGCTTTGAAATTAGCACAGGTTTGAATTCTGGCTCCTTTGTTCACTACCCATGTAACCCTGGGGATGTGACCAGCATCGCTGTGTCATTGAAGCAATACCAGAGAAGTGAGTAGAAGAAAGGGGTGCTCGAGAAACGAGGAGGGAAAAGGAGACAGGTCCTGAAAAGGAGAGAGAAGGGGTTAGGCAGGGTGGTGACAGGACACAGCGGGGTTCCAAAGTCACCCCAGGCTTTCCAATGCAGTGTCTTTCTCCTCTGCGTTCTGATGCCAAAGCCATCAAGCTGCCCTCAGGGGGGTGGGTGCACTTTACCCCCACATCAAACTTTTTCTGCCCTCAGGTCTCAGGACCAATAATCAACACATTGCAGATTCAGGTGTAAACGCAATAATTTTTCTTGAGGGAGCTGTGTATTCAGAGGCAGAAGATTCTGGCATTGACATCTCACTACACTAACCTCATGCTCAGATTATAGGGTGTCAGTATAAGAAAAGAGTGATTTACGCCCACCGCCCGCCAAGGATACCATTTAGTTTTACACCAGGCTTTTCTGCCTCCGTTATCCGTATTTTAAAATAAATTCATTGTAAATTATTTCATGTATCAAGGGGCTTAATCACTTTCCATGTCATCTTTTTTTTTTCTTTAACACCTTTACCATTTACGACCGTGTACAATTTTAGAATCTACTTTTCTGGGGAGTGAGTTAGTAGGCCATTTCTTCAGACATAAAAAAAAGAAAAACTTCCTAGTGAGCATAGTCAATAGTAGTGGCCTTCGTGGTGAATTGTTATTTTTAAGAAGCCCCACTCTCCTTCCCTCCACCGCAGTCCAATCCCCAGTATCTCTCTCTGTCCCCTTGGTCATCTTCGTTCTTTGGGATAAATGCTATCTTCATCACACAAATATCTGTCATTACTTCCTTGGTGCCAGGATACATTTTAGAGTTTTGCTGTCTGAATGATTCATCTGGAAGCAGGTTATCAAAGTAGGCCCTATATTTTAACATCTACTTCAGGTTCAGAGGCCTCGTTGAGGTTTTTTTTTTCTGATTGCGGTATTAGTTGGTAACAACTTCTCAAAATCATTTGTACAGAAGACTTTAGAGTGCCATTCCACTTGTGCAACTGTTTCAGATATTGAAAATTATTTTTTACCCCAGTAAAACCCCGGCTCTCCTAGTAGAAGCCTAGTGGCTAGGCCCTAAAAGTTTTATTTCTTATTTGAGACAAAAGAAGATCTAACTCTAAGACTTTCACTCTCAGATCCTTTGTTTTGTTTGTATTCTCAGGAAGGGAAGGTTCTCCCCAGGAGGGGACCAATGGGCAAAACGGCCACCAGTAGCTCCAGGTTTATGTCCTGTGAGGTTGGTGAGTGCAGTGGAAAGAGAAGACCTCTTTCCTGCAAGCTCCTGTCATACTTCTGGACTTGGGTCTTATTGGTCCAGCCTGAGTGACACATTCATCCATGGCCTGAGTGGTGTGATAAAAGCACACCCACACAAACACGCACATGCACACATGTCAAATCACCAGACTGCTTCTTGGTCAATGAGAGGGCTCATGACTCAGGCTGGACCTGCCAGTTTCTTTCCTGGGGCTCTCAGTCGTTTTGTGGGGACACAAACACAAAAGCAGGAAATGATGGGGGACAATTCATTCTTGGTAATGGCCCTTTGGTTCTTGTTCCTCTCACAGCCAGAGGCTGTGTGCTTGCTGCCTTCTGGCATTCCCTGGGCAATCATGTTAGGAGAAAACAGGGCATTTTCAAACTCAGCCAGCTAGCAGCCTGTTTCTACAACAGAAACATTTGAATAAATACAGCTATAGCATTTAAAGTCAGAGGGACAGAGAGAGCCTATTATGTTACGTTAGATGGAATCTTTTCAAAACTAATTGTTTTCATGAGTTGAGACCCGGACACAGTGGCTGGTGTTACTTTTCAGGGCTAGATGTAGAGCATTTCTATCAAATTAAAACCAGTATTTATTTAATTAAAAGTTAAATAATTATTAAAACTTGTGAGAAAAGTGTTAGAATAATATATTTTAAACATTTGTATAATGAAACCAATCATCTTAAATAAAATAAGATGTTAAGGGGATGAGGTATAATGCATTGCAATGTATTTGTATTTCTAGATCCTGGTTTCAAAGTGATTAAGGTAAAAGTTTGCTAACATTAAGATACAACTGAAGCCATTTGAATGGTCATTACAGAAAAAGGTGCTGCATAGGAGGAGAATAGCCCTGAACAGAAATCATCGTGGCCCTTGTTTCAGAACAGAGGTAGGACTCAAATGTGGAGTGGAAGTCACGATGACCAGTTCCCTCGCAAGGGAAACACTAAATTGTTCTATGCCATTTCTAAGCTATTCTTCAGTCTGATTGCTTCTTTCTGGACTACTCAGGCACCATCAAACACAGATCGCAGAACTGCTATGCTAAGTCAGAGGTATTACATTCTGTTGCCTGTGGAGTGAGAGGGTCTTATGTGCTCTCCCCAACGGCACCGGTAAAGGTGAAGCCAGTTCCATCATCCTTGTGTGGTCTCTTACGTCTTCCATTCATAGGTCTATTCAAACCCTCTTTAGCAATTTCTTCAATCA
The DNA here is from genome assembly GCA_007922815.1 of Macrotus californicus. Taxonomy (NCBI): domain Eukaryota; kingdom Metazoa; phylum Chordata; class Mammalia; order Chiroptera; family Phyllostomidae; genus Macrotus; species Macrotus californicus. The sequence continues at coordinate 4,400 of VMDR010016163.1, read as the reverse complement.
CTTCCAGTACAAAGTCATGCATATTTATTATTCTTAGTGTAAGGTAGCACTCTGTACTTCATTTATAGTTTAGTTTAACATAATTTTATCATCTCATATGGACTAGGCATCGTGCTAGAAATTGGAGGTGCAAAAGGTAGGTCTCTGCATTTCGGTTCATAGTCTGAAAAGGCAGACAGACGAGTTAAGAGATAAACTGGGTACAATGGGATGAGGGCAGTAATAATAGTGGCTATATTTGTGAGTGCTCAGTGTCACAAAGTTGGTAAGTGACAGAGCCAGAAGCCAAACCCACGGTGCCTGGCACTGAAGTCCATCCTCTTAGCTACTGTGATAGTCAAGCAGAGCAGGTGCTAAGACTATATATGCATGGGGACACAGAGGAGTGGTACCAGCCCAAACTGTTGAGTCAGGGAAGACTCCTGTGTGGTCCCCTACACTTGCCCACTAGGATAATGAGGAATTAGCCAAGTGAAGGCATGAGAAGGGCTTTCTATGCAGATGAAAGAGTTCAAGGATGGGTAATGAAATGGAAACATGTGGAGTGCCTGGCGTAGAGTACCAGGAATGAGTTAGTAAGTTAGGAACCTTAACTTGCAATGGCCCTGATTTCTGCCAAAAAAAAAAAAAACCATGAAAAACACTGTTATAGGTTTAGGGGATTCATGGATGGCTTTAAAGCAGGGGACTAATGCTTTTAGATGCTTCTTTTATCAAGTGCAATGAAGAAGATAGCTTTGAAGTAAAATTTGAGGCAAGGGAACCAGTTAGGAGATTCCTTCAGGCGTGTCCAAACTTTTGGCGTCTCTGGGCCACACTGGAAGAAGAAGGGTTGCCTTGGGCCACACATTAAATACATTGTGATACATAATCACAAAAAAATCTCCTGACACTGCAAATAAATTTACAATTTTGTGTTGGGCTGCATTCATAGCCATCCTGGGCTGCATGTGGCCTGCAGGCTGTGTGTCGAACACCCTCTAGATGATCAGTATGTGCCTAAGATGTAACAGTGGTGATGAGGGCATGAAAGAAGGAATCAAGGGACATTTAAAAGGTGAACTTTATGAAGGGGAAGTATAATATGGTAGTGTCAGACAGGCTGGGCTCAAAAACTGATCTGTTACATGTTAGTTATGTGGCCTCGGACAAATTACTCAATTTCTTGGAGATTCTGTTTCCTCTTCTGTCAAATGGGGATAATAGCAGAACTTATCTTGTTGGGTTGCTATGAAGATTAAATGTTAATGTGTAGAAAGTATTTAGAATAGTGTCTGGTTGGATGTGAATGATAGGGAGGTGCTTACTAGTGATTTGGTGGATGGTGGTACTACCATTTGAAATAGAAAACAGAAGAAGGAGCTAATTTGGGAGAACATTTATGATTTTAGTTGCATATATTTTGGACTTGATGTGTTTGTTTAGTAGATGGTTGCAGTTACAAGTCTGAAACTCAGAAGAGACTTTTGAGAAGCAGATGTAGACTTGGGAGTTATCAGTGTTTCAATGTGGGTGCTGTGGAAATTGATGAGATTGCTCATAGAGAGCATCCGAGTGAGAAGAGAGGAGAAGGAAGAGCAGGACCTAGGCCAATCAGCAATGAGGAAGAAGAGCTGATAAAGGGATGAGGAGGCCCAGAGAGGCTGGTGGCTTTGCCTGTGTGCGCCACAGACATGTGATGGCTGTAGATCACGCAGTTCATACTTCCCTCTGGAAGGGCTGAAAAACAAGGGAGAACAATAGGCATTCTTGTGCATCTTTGAGTAGAAGTGGCTGCTAGGCCGAGGGTTCTGTTTCTGGCAAGGCTCTGCAGACATGAGGATGAGCAAAATTCCCGCTTTTTCATCTACCCCGTGATTCAGCCTCACTTTCCATTTTCTGTGCTCTGCCTCACTGCTTTTCTAGTTTCACCACGCTCTTGTTGAGAGTGGCAGTGAGCACTAACACAGCTGTTAGATGAGGATGAACCACAGCTTTAGGTAAAGACACATATTTTCAGATTATTTGCAACACTTAAGACTTTGTTTTGACCTCTTATATAACTGCAAAAGCACATTGTTCTGATTTTGTAAGAATGTAGTTTTCTGCAGTGACTTATGGTTCCTTTCGTGGCTTCCAAAAAAGCTCTCAACTCTTTATTTTATATGCTCTTTGCAGTCATGGATAGTGACCACAAACACCAAACTTCCTCTATTGCCTCTGCAGACAAATTCATCTGTACCTTAAATTTCTTCTCTTTCCAGAGCTTTCCTCCATAGTTTAGGATTGTACACTTTCCTGCCTATTCAAAAAGTCAGAGCAGTGCTCAATTTATATCGTCTTTATTTTCCATGACAGATGGATAACTTAGAACCACAGTTTGAATACGTAAATGAACAAGTGAACGTGATTTGATCATGCACTCAACGGTGCAAATTATACAGTCTACTGTGGAACAGGACATGCTCCTGTTGGTACACACCTCTTTGTGTCGAATTAGAGTGCATTGTATTATTTGTATCACTAAATCAAATCTTTTGAGTTCAACCTCAAAAATGTTTTAATTAATATCCATACTGATTCTGACATTATGAAAGTTGTCTGCAATCTTAATAAAAAGAGCATTTCAGTGTAAAGTAAATGCTGTCTGTGAGTGTCAACTCCTATTCTCCTTCTTCCTCTTCCTTGTCCTCCTTCTTCTAACAAGAAAGTATATGGGAACAGCTGCAGCAGCAGTTTTAGAAAAATGATTCCTTTCACAATATAAAAACATATGTCCTTTGTGAGAACTATTGAATCTGTACAGTTTTCTGCAGACTATGTATGTTTTTAACCTGTGATGGAAACCTTGAAACATAAGGTTGGCAGATGCTCCTTTTTGTTTACCCTCTCTGAGCAAACTGGTCCCAGGGCTCCTTGGCATCTTTGAGAGACTAGCGTGCATATGTACATGATAATTATTAAGAATTTGGTTCCTGTGGTTTTTCTACAATGATGGGTGGATGTGTCACCATAAGATAAAAAAATTAGCCTATAACCAAAGAACAAAGACTGAATAATTTTAAAAGTGGCTTTATTTTGCAAAAATGTTTTGAAGCTATCTATAACTTCAGATTCCTATAAATTATTAAAAAATTGGTATCTCAGATACCTATTTTTTACTTTATTTCCTTTTAAAAATTTATTTCTACTTCAAGATGCTGCTGATTGCTTAGCAACAGTATTGGTACTGCCATGTTTGTCCTGTAACTGAATAAATAGGCCATGTTGTAAATAAATTTCTCGTAGCATCCTTCAGCCAACACTTGATCAAGATGCTAAAATGCTGTGAAAGCCAGACAAGCAGAAGACTTAGGCTGCATTAGTAGCATTTAAAGGTGCCATCAATTGCAAACACCTGTTCAAACATATCATGCAAGTCTCATTAACAAGACTGGGGACTGATATCTCTTCCCGGTTTCATCCTCGAGTGCACTACTATTAACTGTCAAGTATTTCATTTTAATGTTACCATTGCTTACTCTCACTATTGATGAAAGGTTGTTCCTACTTGAGCAGGTCTTTTAATGTGATTCACCAGTCACTTTTACTATCTTAAATTTATTTTAAATGATTATTTCAGAAATATTCTATTGATTAATATCTCTTTTCTCATGGTGACACACTGTATTTTATAAATGGATAGGGTCTGTGTTAGAAGTTTCCTCCACTTGCTAGCCTTTCACATACATTGGCTAAATGTAATGACGATTTTTAGGGCTATAGTTTCCAATTCAGTGTTCCCTTGTCTTTGTGCACTACTCCTATGACCAGGTGTCATAAAGTTGCTCAGAAAAGAACAAAAGTTCGGAAGATATAAAAATATGTTTAGTAGAAATCTTCATCTGAATAGTTTAGCATTAAGAACACTTTTCCATGGTCTCATTCACTGGTAACTTATTAAGCATCACTGACAAATTGGGTGGTAAGTCCACCCTAGTGTCCAGTCCTATCATCTATCACAGGTTAAAGAGAATAGCACCAGCCGCTCAACAAGGCCAGCAAACACCCTCAAGGTACCAACTAAAATGCAGTTATTGATGCAGTGGGTGGCTCATCTTTCTACAGTTCAGTATCATTAACTAGCATTCCAGCCCAATAATTTCAGGTAGCACATCTCTGCTTTGCTTTTTTCCCTCAGGGTATGAAGACAACCTGTTTCTATTATAATTTAATATAGTTACACTAGTAAAATCCAGAAACAAGTAGGTGTAAAAGGAAGTTGAATTCTGGTAGTTTAGGTATATGCAGGCATGTTTGCTTGTTTGATTCTGTTTCTCCCTTTTATTCTGCAATGATATGACTATGCATGGTATGAGTGTTTTCTTTTTGTTGAGTTGGCTATTTAATAAAGTTCTGTTCCATTTTGAACTTTATGCTGT
>VMDR010016162.1:0-21457 GCA_007922815.1 Macrotus californicus | reverse complement strand
AGACAGGTGGCTTTTTTTCATATTAGGATATGTATCCATAGATAAATATGACATAGAAAAACAGGGCTCAGCATCACCTATACTCCTATTTTTATATTTGTTAAATGAGAAATATTATTTACACAGTAAAGGAAGAAAATGGAGTAATTTTGTAACATCACTCAATTCTAAGAAATTCTTCCCAGTTATGTAATCAAATTCACAGTAATAGAAAAATGATATTGAAAAACTTAGCTACTGCCCGTTGTTATGCCTACATTTAATGCTCTTGAAGGAAAAGCATAGAAAAGTGATGACTGTCCAAAGTGTTTTTACCTGACACCTAGAATTACTCACTTCTCATTTTCTGGAAAGCACAATTAGAAGCTTTAACAAGCCTGATCAAAATGCCGCTTAATTGCACCTGCTATTCTTACATTTAGAAACTCCTTGCATAACTGAACAGAAACCACAGCACTGGAAATTGGGTATTTTAGGACTTTTCCCACTGGCTGTGAAGGGCGACCTATATATTCATCTAAATTTTAATTTTCTATACTATCAGAAACTGCTTTCAAAATATATGGAGGTCAGAGAGTCACACGGGAGTCTTATTAGGCACAGATTGGGGATTTCACTGTATTGTTGAAGATAATTGTTTACCTTTACATACTGAGAGCATTTAACAGCATATCTACCTCTGAGAGGGAGAAATTAACATTAACTTTTCTAAATTTCAAGGTATTACACCCTAGATTGATGCATGCAAGGTTGTACCCTCTTTCCGTGCACAAGGAAACTCTGCTTTACTAGTGCACTTTAACCTGCTTTGTGGGAATTCGCGGCGGAGAAAGAGGGCATTGGGCCACCAGCACATGTGGGGCTGCGGTGAATTAACCCTTTAAAACATTATTTACAGTAGAATTAATAACATATTTCTATTAAGTTAATGTAAGCTTGACATACACATGATAGTGATGAATAAGTAGCAGTGAGGTGATTGACAAGGAGCAGCAAACAGGGGACTTGCATATCAGGAAAAAGTGAATATGGACCCAACAACATGTCAGTACAGGTTAGAGGGGTTTTCTCCCCGACATCTGAACAGGTGTTCAAGACTCTATAAAATGCTGACGTACCTTCACATGCCCTTTTCCCTGAAGACGTAACACCGGTGAGCAACTTTCTCACTCCCTCCTTGAGATCAGGAAAACGCTTCCGAGACCTAGATCAACACACACCTAAATGAGTTCTCACCAAAAGTCTTCATTAAAAACATATTTCTCAAGCAGAGCAGGCCCCCCCCCCCCCCCCCGCCCATGGCCCACTGGATGTCCTGGCATGCCTTCCAAAGGTCTCACCTATTCTAACTCTAGGACAGGTAGAAAGATAAGCTGCAGGGCCTCGCCTTGAGCTGGTCCCTTGGGTAGAGTCAGGCGCTGCCACCTTCACCTGTTTTACGTATTTTTCCTGTTCTCTCTGGTCTCTTAGCGTGCCCCCTGAGGTGGCTTACCCTTTGGTGGTAGTCCAGGAACGGGAGAAAGGAAGTTGTTAAATGAAATGGTCATCGCTCCTTTTCCCCATCTAACAAAATGCCCAATTTCAGAGTGCCCCAGCTCTCCGACCGGCGGCTCCCCCAAGAGCAGAGCCCGGGATGGAGCCTGCGTGCACGGGGCGGGCCCGTGGCAGGGGAGGCGGAAGGCCGAGAGCCACGGAGGGAGGCGGTACCCAGCTGGCCTCGGCCACGTGGCCTCGGCCACCGAGGGCTAACTGCTGGACACCACGGGCTTGTTGAGGAGCCCACTAGAAAGTGTCTCAGGACCAACTCTTTGAAAAAGGGGGAGCCTTTATCTGCCTGCATCATGGCTCAAGGACCCCCGTGCACCTCACACTGCGGAGTGTGCCTAGGTGAGGGCCCATCACCCCACAACACCAGGGAGGCTGAGGCCATGAGCTTGTAGGTTGTGCCTGCATGAAGGTGGTCAAAGCCTGTGCGGAACTGGACATGGGAATAAGAGGTAATTGGCAAGGACTGGAAGAGGCCACAGGAGGTGGATACGGAACCCAGGATGTAGGAGCCAGGCTGAGCCCTTGTCAGAAATATGGAAGGTAGGGAAGGACAGGAGGCCCCCAATGTGTTTCAGGTGCTTAATTGACTCAATAAGGCTTTGCTGAGACTAAAATCTTGAATTGTTTCTTTGACCCTTTGCATGTTTTGACACCCTAGAGAAATGTATCCAAGTATTATTAAGAATGGGCAAAGAGCCCTGGCAGAGTAGCTCAGTTGGTGAGCATGTCATCCAGATTCCCCAGGGTTGTGGGGTTCAGTCCTTAGTCAGGGCACACACAAGAATCAACCAATGAATGCATAGATAAGTGGAACAACAAATCGATTTTTTTCTCTCTCTCTCTCCCTTCCCTTTTCTCTCTCTCTCTCTACCTCCCTCCCTCTCAACAATCATTAAGAAAACAAAGAAATAAAGAAAAGAATGGGTGAGGAGAATGTCTCTCGCTCTCCTTTTGTGTGTGTGTGTGTGTGTGTGTGTGTGAAAAGAAAGAGATTATTAAAGGGCAGGTGGGAAAGGATTTTTCTAATGCTCCAACCCAAAGTGTATTTGCAGGCAGGTCAGTTTCAAGAGGGGTCATATGGAATGTGAGGCTCTGGAAATTGATTCCTTCAAGACTTTTGTTGACAACATACCCAATATTCCTCATGGGTTTGCACATGCACTTTTGAAGTCATCCAAAGCCAGGTGGAGAGATTAGCCTTCAGGAGGGGGAGGCAGTTCAGTCCCTGCAGTACAGGGGAGGGCGGAGGGCTTGTGCCGCCCTCCTTGTCTGCCCAGCCGCTGCCAAATCGCACTTTCCTTCACGAGTGGCTGTGATCCTTACCCACTCACTCCAACAAGCTAGAAACTACAAAGGCACCCTGGACTTCCTTCCTTCTGCACTGTGCACACCACAATTCTGTTGATTTTTCCCCCCAAATACTCTTACATTCATTTGATTTTCTCCACCCCCGTGTCACTAACTTAGTCTAGGACTTCATTACATTTTGTCCTGGATCATTATAAAAGCCTCCAACCTGGCTTTACTACCCCCATTCACCTTAGTCCTTCATTCTATTCCCTAAATTGCTCCCTAAAAGTGATCTCACTAAAATGTAAATCAGATCATGTTACTCCCTTGCTTAAAATTCAATGACCTCCCTTTGCCAACAGGATAAAATTCCAACTGCTTAGCATGACTTATAAAGTCCTTCATGATTTAACTCTGACTACTAGTGTTATCCAAAATAGGCAATTATGCAAATATAGTTTTCTCCACTTGGAATGCCCTTGTAAATATAATCGAGCTTCATTAATACTGCACTGTGTTAAGGGGGCTGTTTATCTGGTTTCCTCACTTTGGAAACAAAATCTTTTCTATTATGAAATATTTGAAGCCCATAGGAAAGCAGAGAGAAAAATACTGGAAAATATCACCAAGCTTTGTCAAATCTTAAAACCTTGACAGATTTCCATCAGATACAATTTCTTTGTTGAGAAATGTCATTGCAAATAAGGTTCAGACACTCAACCCCCTCCTTCCATTCCCCCCTCTCCAGAGGTGGCCACCCGACTGAATTTGGTATTTATTGTTTTATTCTTTTAATATGTTGCTGATGCCTCCATACATTTTACATGGTATTGTTTCACACATGTTAAGCCTTATGTAAGTAGTATTATGTGGTATACACCTTGCAACTTGCTTATTTGCTAAAAAATGCTTTATTCAAGTTGATCCATGAGACTCTAATTCTAAAGGGCTACTTCGTATTCCACTGTCTGAACATACCAGTTTATTTATCCATTCTCCTATCGATGGATATTTAGGTTGTTTCCAATATCCTACTATTATAAGTAATGCTTCGGTAAATATTTTGCATACATGTCTGCTTGTGTACATATGAGATGATTTTCCTGGGTTATATACCTAGGATGGGATTCCTAGTAGAATGACATGTACATCTTAAATTTTAGTACCTATTTTTCTCCAAAAATTCTTCAAGAAATGTTAGTTTAAATTTTTCTCCAAGGCAATAGATTCTTGACTGTACTAGGCAGATAAGGTGCAAGTATGAATTTGGTTCAAGTATAAAATATAACAATGCTTAAAAAGAGGTTCTTAAATGAGCAACTTCATGAAGTTTATGAGAGAGCCTTATAAATGATTGCATCGGTGTTCAATTATGAGAATTTCAAGACTTACTGTGTGTGTGAGAGTATTTTGTTTGTATAAGCAAGAAAGAAATTATGTGATTACCAGAAATGTAATTCTGGTATCAGTCTTTAGCTTCTTCTCTTTGGAGGAACCGGTCTTGCTGGCTTTCTAAAGAATTGGCTTTCTTCTGAGTACTCAGGTGTGAAGAACCACTTCTGTTCATTAATGCAATCAGTCAGTAAATTTTTATTGGGTGCCTACTACATAGCCGGCACCATTCGGAGAGCTGGAGGTACACCAGTAACACAAGAGACAAAGTCTTCTTAGCTTTCCCAGAACTTACATTCTGACAGGGGTAGAGAGACAAATGAATATGTGTACACCCAATCATATATCAGTTGGTAATAAGTGCAATTTAGAAAACACAGGGAATGGGGAATAGGGATGCTATAAAAAGTGGTCATGGAAGGCCTCACTGCAAAGGTGATATTTACATAGGTGTTAAAGAAAGTGAGAAAGTGAGCCGTGCAATTCCAAGAGGGAAGAGCTTTAGAAGCAGAGGGAAGGAACGTACAAAGGCTCTGAAGAGGGAGACTGCTCTGCATATTCAGGGAAGCCAGTGTAGCTGAGGCTGTACAAGCAGGGGGAGTGGGCAGAAGTGATAGAGGTGAGGCCAGGGGTAGAGGTGTTGGGAAGGAACTGTGGATTCTACTCTGACTTGAGTGGGAAATCATTAGAGGGATTTGAGCAGAGGAATGCCGAAATCTGATTTAAGTCTTTGAACAATCACTGTGACTGCAAGAACAGAAGCAGGGAGACCTTTTGCAGAGGCAATTGCATCATTCTCAGTGAGAGATGATTGTGACTTGGACCAAGATTTTGTGAGTGGACCTGCTGAGAAAGGATCATTTTCTGGATGTATTTTGAAAGAGATTTGGTGTTGCACTGGATGTGGGCTGTAAAAGAAAGAGAAGAGTCACCAAGATTTCTGGCATGAACAATGGAAATATGGAGGTACTATTAACTGAGATCAGTTAAGATCAGAGTAGAAACCCATTGAAGGAGGAGTAAAAAGTTTCTTTTGGCATGTGATAAAACTGAGATTCCTATGAGACTTCCCAGTATAAATGTTTAATAGGCAGTGAGATATGTGAACTTGGAGTTCATTGTTGAGACCTAGTCCAGAGGTAGAAACGTGGGAGTCATCAGCGTACAGATGATTTTTAAATGTGTGAGGCTGGGTGAGACATCCTAGGAAGTTAGTTTGAACAGAGCAAAGAAAAGGTATAAGGGCTGACTTCAAGGGCTCTCCAACTTCCAGGGTGCAAAGAAATGAGGGGCAACCAAAGGACACTGAAGGTGTGCTATTGGAGAGAGCAGGAGAACCCAGTGACTGGTGGTATCTCAGAAGCCAAAGGAAAAAGTGTTTCCAGGAAGAGGATGTGATACATTCTATTAAATGGATAAAAGTTTTAAGGCTTAAAAATTGGCTTTGGATTCAAAACGTAAAGATTTTTGGTAACTTTGGCAAAAGCAATTTTAGCGGAGTGGTGGGGTCAAATGCCTATTGGGAGTAGGTTCAAGAAAAAATGTGAAAAGAGGAATTGGAGAAAAGGAAATAGACAATTCTTTCAAGGGAAGATTTTACTGGGAAGCCTCTGTTCATGTTTAGGGCACCCACAGTTGCACAGCAACTTGTGTCTCAGGGCCTTCCATGTCCCTTGGCAATGGCAGTTCTGGATATTCACTCTAATGGCTTCTTTCTCAGAGTCAGCCGGGTGTACCCTTCTCTGCCTCATCGGCGTGGTGAACTCACCTTCACGCTGCAATATCACACTGAGGCATCTCCACTTGTGGGGGTCCTTCAGCTTGAGCAAAATTATTCTGGACTTTAAGAATGTCTTTGTATAACCACATTACAGTATTATAATTTAACCCTCAATAAGGCAGCAGTTTTATGGAAACAGGTGCTGTGACTTTTAGGGTCCCCAGTGCTATGTACCTATGTGCAGTGTATGCCTAGTTCTTAGCAACGTTCCGTTAACATTTGTTAAACTAAATGGAGTTATTTTAAAGAAATGTAGGGTGCAGGTCTTCCCTTCCATTTCCAAGGAGGGAGCAGTATGCCCTACTATTTCTAAACACTTTTTATCCTCAGGGGAGCAGATTCTTGTGGAGAGTTTGGCAAAGCCCCATTTCTTATTTTTTTGTTCTCATCATGGGCACTTCCAGTTGAAGGCAGCAGGGGCCTCGCTGATGCGCACTCTCAGGGGGCCTGCCCGTGTCTGTGGTTTGTCCCATTGTGTTGATTTGTGGTGGTGCTGAAGTGGGTGACCTGGAAGGCGCCTTTTCCCACGCGCCATTAGGCCCAAGTGAGGGCTTCGTTAGTTCTTCACTCGAGCAGCTGTGTTTTCTAATGTGCCTGCACCAAGCGCTGATGTCATTTCATTCCCTGAATCATTTCAATTAGATTCCAAACAGTCTTTTATTGTGCCTTGGAAGTCTTTTGAGATGACAAATTATTTCTATATTCAATCTGTTGATTTTTCTTTTCTCTGCCTCTTCATGGCTGAAAGTCCCTGTATGTTTTGTTTTGTGTGCTATTTGGCCAAAAGGGAGTTATCTGAAAGATAGTTGACACTATTCCCAAAGAATTTTATTCTTTTGCATTTACTCTCTCTGTTTATTCTTTCCTTTCTACTATTAATTAGCAAATTCATTTGCTGATAGCCACAATGAGGTTAGAATAAACGTACTGAGCTAGATATGCAGCAAAGCCCAATGTATTCAGAGTGGGAACGAGAGACCAATTCTCTTCTGATAAACACCATTAAAAGGAAAAGATAAATCAAATCTTATGGCCTTAGTCAGCAAGTTTTATTCCACCAAAGAAATCTAAGCTTAACCGCAGCTCTAATTTGGAGCCTTAGCTCAAAGTGACTGCTTTGTATTTTTCTCAAGGGTCAAAAAACCAAATCTGTATTCTGCGGGTCAAGCACACCGTAAAGAGTGCCACCTTCACCTGGGTTGTTTGGAAGGCCCATAAGTCTTGGTAACTTGGTGGATTTCGATGCACAGCCATGAGTTCCACAGGACATTAATTCTCCATTGCTTGTTCATTGGAAATAAAAAGTGTTGGTGAATACATTATACTCAGGGACCTCTAAATCCCACTTTAGTGTGTTGTCATTCTCGAGGTCACTGATCTCCTTTGCTCTCATTATTTCACTATCCAGAGCACATTTGAAGTTTGCAGCTATTGTGTCCTTTTTCTGTGATCTTTGACAACTGCATCAGCTCTTATTCTTGAGGAAATTAACATTGTCTTTGGTTCACGAAGCAAGATTATTTGGAAAGGTCAACGGATGTAGCACATCATTCTGATATATTTCTATGGAGAAACATGTCTGCTACATTTCAGTTGTGCCCTGTGTTAAAGGTCTAGTTTATTTATAGTGACTAGCCATACAGAAATAATCACTGTAAATTCATTTGTTATTCAAAAGAAACTAATTTCACTTAGAAGATTTTATGAATGGATCTATTAGAGGAAATGTAATGTAAGCAAACCATTGCTATAGAGTTGGGTGTCTGGGAACAGTGGGGGCCATGCCTGTTATCATTCAGCTGCCCTCAGGAAGTCCTTGAATGCGAGAGTCACTGGTGCCTATGGCAGCACACATAGGGAGTTAGCTAAATATCCTCTTCACTTTTATTAGGCATTTCAGTGATTTGGGTAAAGCTATTATATTTTCTCCTACTTTTTCTTGTAGTGGATATTATCTTATACTATTGATGCCAAGGTTTAGGCCAGGATACAACTTGTGAAGAATTGAACTTTTAATCAAGAAAAGTGGAAAACATATGGCAGTAAGTCCTGAGGATAGATGGAAGAAGATAGAAATAGAACTGGAGGTTGTAACAAATCACGTTTTCGGCAAGATGCATCTGAACTATATCATTAGGAGATCACCTGATCAGAAATTCATGTGTGTAAGAGGCACATGAATGTTTTATCAAGAACAATGTGGGTCAGGAGGAATCCTGGCTCCCTGGCTGGGGTCACTCAGTTGGTTAGAGCATTGTCCCAATGTGCTAACGTTAGGTTGTGTGTTTGATCCCTGGTCAGGGCTCATAAAAGAAGCAGCAACCAATGAATGCATAAATAAGTAGAAAAACAAATTGATGTTTCTCTCTCTCTTTCTCCCTCTCTCCTTCCCTCCCTCCTTTCCTCTCTCTCTAAAATCAATCAATAAAAATAATAATAAAAGAAAAAGAAGGATCCTGGCGACCCTGGCTGGGTGGCTCAGTTAGTTAGAGCATCGTCTTAATAAACCAAGGTTGTAGGTTTGATCTCTGGTCAAGGCGCATACAAGAAGCAGCCAATGAATGCATACATAAGTGGAACAAAAAATTGATCTCTCTCTCTCTTCCTTCCTCTCAATAAAAAGAATAAGGGCCCTGGCTTATGAATACCAGATACAAACCAATTGTAGGCATTATTAATGCCTACTATTATTTTTATTTTGCTAGCAACCCTTCCTAATACTCCAGTTATATTATATAGTTTTAGGAGACTCAAAGGTAAGTGCTCAAGCCTGTAGGATTTAGCTATAGTTCCAGTTACTGAAACTGTCACAGTTTGGCCTTTTAATGCTCTGTGGTACAATGGCACCGGGAGGATGATTAGGCCACATGAATCTGCTAGTTCGTGAATGCTGGCTGGTGTGGGCAAAATTCCTTCTGATGAAAACTGGTCTTCATTTTGTCTGCAAACAAGGTAAACAGGTGGAAGATGGCGGCGTACTAGGTGGGAGCAGAGTCCACTTGCTCTGGCACCCAACTTGGACACTTAGCTGATCTTCTGAAAAATAAAGTGAACAGTCAATGGAATCTTAGCTAATATGAAGTTTGGAAGCCAAAGAATACAGAGGAGGCTTCAAAACGATGGTAAGGAGGTTTTATAGGTGGATGGGGAAGTCCCCAGGTGTGGAGCCAGGAGCCATGGGGCCTGCACACATTGAGAGCCTAGTCCGAGACAGCAGCCTGGTAGCTCCCGCAACTCCCAGGTGGGGAATCCCCCAGACCCTGGCCTGGAGCGGCTTGGATAGCGAAGTAGTTGGGGAGAACCAGGCTACACACACACACACACACACACACACACACACACACACACAGCTGTGGTGATGGATGCTGACTGAGAGTGAGGCAGATTTCTGTCTGCACCTGGATCTGGTGAAGGAGGGGAGCTACTGCTGGCTGTGACTGCCACAGACTCTTGACTTTCTGCAGAGCTGGTGTCTGCGGAAAACCAAGCCGCGGCTCAGCGCTGCGGTGGGAGTGCTCAGAGAGACTCTTTAAGGAGCTGAGGAGTGCTAGGCAGGGACCCCCCACACACAGCTGCCCTGCTAACAAGGAGGGAGGGTTGTGGGCCTGATTTGCTGTCACTCAGTACAGCTGGGTGGGTTGACCACAGGGGTGCAAAGTGAGGTGATTTCTCGGCCCCAGCACAGATGCGCAGAGTGCATAGGGCGGACCGCTGTGTGTTGTGAGGGTGGTGGGCTGGGAACCCTGCACCTGAGATTATTTCAGGCCAGAATGGGCCCCCTTCCTTAGTGGAACCTCCAGGAAGGGAAGGTTGTGCCCAGCCCCCACCTCCTGCAGGAGTGGGGAGTCAGGTGTGGGGGAAGATCTGCAAAAAAAAAAGGGCCCATTTTGAACTCCTCACAGGGAGATAAAGTACACGGGGATCTAAGGCCCTATTTCACTGAGGCCATTAAAGAAGGAAGTTCCGAAAGTGGTGCAGCAAGGGGGGTTTGGGGCTCCACCTGGCCTCGGCTTGCACGTAGAGCTGCCCTCTATGCCAAGCAGGAGAGAGCTGGCAGTCTTACACAGATTGTCCCCCTCACCCCGTGAATGGACAGCTATTTAGTCAGAATCTATACATTATTGGAAATAAACTGGGACAGACTAATACGGCAGGTAAAGGGGCAGCGGGAGCACACCCACAATTTTCCCAGAAGACTGAACAGTGTCTCCCAGGTGAGACACAGAGGCCCCACCCTCTCGATCACAACAGAAGCTCCTTCTAGAAAGGGGTGAAGGAGATACAGGCAGTGTTGCCAGAAGTTGGCCGAGCCAACCTGAACCTTGTGCTGCTAAAAAACCAGAAACAGATCCAGAAAGAAGTAAAAAAGCAAACAGCAACAACTGAGATGAATTTCACCTCACTTCCTCAGAACCTGCATTTTTTCCTCTCACATAGCTTTTTAATATTTCTTCTTTTGCTTCAATTGCATTCCAACTAACTCACTACTCTTGGTTTTTTATTTTTTATTCTTTTTTTTCAGATTATATATATTTTTTCATGTTATCGTTACTTCAAATCCCACATAGTACCCTTACCTGGTCTTACTCCATTTTGCTCTCTTCCTGACCTTTCTTATTGTTGTAAACTTAATTTTTTTCCTAAATATACTATGCCATATTCCTATTCCTTACTCTTACTATTTCTCCTCCATCTATCCTTGCAAAAGTCTTCTTCCTTACTTAAGTCAGCTCACATTCTTTTTCCCCTCTTATAATAGACTTATTTTCTTTCCACCTTTATCAACTGTGGCTTGTGGGGTGAGGATATTGTGGTTATTGCTGCTCTCCAATGGTATTCCTATTTGTTTACTATTTGTTTGTACTTCAAATCCCATAGGACACTCTCCCCCTGTCTTACTCCATTTTGACTTCCCCCGCCCTTGATCAGTTGGGTTAGGAATTCTATTTTAATTTTTTCCCCTGTCTTAGCCTGGGTTCTATTTCTTACTCTTATTGGTTTTCCTCTCCCATCCTCTCAAGATCATTTTTCTTTGCTGTAGACATCTCATATTCACTTTTCTCTTTTGTATAATATTCTTATTCCATTTCCACCTTTATGAATCTTCACTCAGCTGTTGTTATTGACCCTGCTGTGGTGTTTCTGTAATTTTGTTCCCATTGGTTGATACCTTTTTAATTTTACTTTGAACCTCACAGAGGGGTATACTCTTCCCCTTTCTTACTCCATTTTTGCTATCACCCTTCCCTGTTTTGCTTACATTTTAAATTTTATTCTCTCCCTTTCTTCACCTTGTTTCTATTCCCTACTCTTATTATTTCTCCAAAATCATTTTTCCCTCTTTTAGTCACCTCATGTTCCCTTTGCCCTATCTTATAATATTCTCAATCCCTCTCCACCTTTATTAATCTTTGCTCAGTTGCTCTTGATATTGCCAATGTGGCAGTTTTTTTTTTTCCTGCATGGGTTTGGCTTTCTAGTAATATTGCTTTGTTAACCAACACCTGTACAGCAGCACATAAGGTGAGGCAGGAGTTGTGATTCCCAGTCAGCTCAGCTGGAGGGGAGAATCCACCAGTGAATGAGCCACCAACAAGCAAAGCCCAAGCACAAGAAGAGAGCCCACACAAACTGAATAAAGGGCAACCCTAGGACATTGAGATCAGGAGATCAAAGAGACTGTACCAGTGAGTCCCACAGAAGTCCTACCACAGAAGTCAACCCTACAAAGACAGGCGGATGAAACAGAGCATCCTGAGATCCAGAAACACACAAAAAGAGTCACCTAAAATGGGAAGACAAAAAAGGAACCCGAAATCAAAAGAAATGGGGGAATACCCAGAGAAAGAGCTAACTGACATTGAGGAAGACAATCTAGCAGACATAGAATTTAAAAAAAAAATGATTATAAGAATGCTCAAGGAATTCAGTGACAACTACAAAGAATTGAGTGAAAACTACAGCAACATGAAAAAGGAAATAGAAACTATGAACAAGAACCAGGAAGAAATGAGGAGTACAGTATCTGAAATGAAAAATATACTAGAAGGAATTAAAAACAGGCTGGATGAAGCAGAGGGCCAAATCAGCAAGCTGGAAGACAAGGTAGAAAGAAATAGCCAGGCAGACCAACAGAACTAAATAAGATGTAAAGAGAATGAGGATAGCTTATGGGAACTTCAGGACAACATGAAATGTAATAACATTGGCATCATAGAAATATGAGAAGGAGAAGAAAAGGAGTAAGGGTTAGAAAACTTGTTTGAAAAAATAATGACAGAAAGCTTCCCTAACTAGGTGAGGGGAAAAGTCATACATGTTCAGGAAGCACAGAGGGTCCCAATCAAGATGAACCCAAAGAGGCCTACTCCAAGACACATCATAATTAAAATGCCAAATATTAAAGGCAAAGAGAGAATCTTAAAGGCAACAAGGGAGAAGAAACAGTAACATACAAAGGAGCTCCGATAAGGATAGTAGCAGATTTCTCAACAGAAACACCACAAGCCAGAAGAGATTAGCACAATACATCCCACACAATGAAAAACAAGGACCTACAACCAAGACTAATGTATCCAGCAAGGCTCTCATTTAAATTAGATGGTGAAATAAAGAGCTTATCAGACAAACAAAAGCTAAAAGGGTATGTCTCCACCAAACCACCACTGTAAGAGATGCTAAAGGGACTGCTATAAAAAGAAGAGAGACAGAGAGGGAGAGAGAGACAAAAAGAGAGAGCAAGAGAAAGAGAGAAGTACACTAGTACAGAAATAATGGCAATGAATAAATACCTATCAATAATAACCTTAAATGTAAATAGATTGAAAGTTCCAATCAAAAGACATAGGGTAGCTGAATGGATAAGTAACAATGATGCTCATATATGTTGTCTACAAGAGACTCACCTCAGAAAAAAATATCTACACAGACTGAAAGTGAAGGGATGGAAAAAACATTCCAAGCAAATGGACAAACAAAAAAAGCCAGTGTAGCAATACTTGTATCAGACAAAATAGATTTCAAAACAAAGACCATAAAAAGAGACAAAGAAAACAGTTCATAAATAATTAATGGAAGCACCCATCAAGAAGATATAGCCATTGTAAACATATATGCACCCAAAATAGGAGCAACCAAATATATAAGGAAAATCTTGGAAGACTTCAAGAAAGATATAGATAGCAACACACTTATAGTAGGGGATTTTAACACCCCACTGTCAACAATGGATAGATCTTCCAAACAAAGAATCAACAAGGATGTTGTGGCACTGAACAACATGCTAGATTGAATGGACTTAATTGATATATACGGAACTTTTCACCCCAAAGAAGCAAAATATACATTCTTTTCAAATGCACACGGAGTGTTTTCAAAGATGGACCACATGATAAGACACAAAATAAGCCTCAACAAATACCAGAAAATTGGAATCATATCAAGCATTTTCTCAGATCACAATGGCTTGGAACTAGAAACCAATCTCAAGGAAAAAAACTCAAAACCATTCAAGTTTATAGAGACTGAATAGCATGCTATTAAACAATGAATGGGTTAATAATGAGATCAAGGAAGAAATCAAAAAGTTTCTGGAAACAAATGAAAATGAACACACAACAATCCAAAACCTATGGGACACAATGAAAGCAGTACTGAGAGGGAAGTTCATAACATTACAGGCTTACTTAAAAAGATAGAAAAGTTTCAAATAAAATCCTAAGCCTACATCTACAAGAACTAGAGGGAAACAACAAACAAGGAAAGAAGGAAATAATCAAGATCAGAGCAGAATTAAATGACATAGAGACTAAAAAAAAAAAATAAAACAATTCAAAGCATCAATAAATCCAGGAGCTGGTTCTTTGAAAAGATAAACAAAATTGATAAACCTTTAAACAGACTAATCAAGAAAAAAAGAGAGAGGACCCAAATAAATGAAATCAGAAATGGAAGAGGACGGAGTACAACTGAGACCACAGAAGCACAAAGGATTGTGAGAAATGACTATGAACAACTACATGCCAAGAAATTTGACAACCTGGGTGAAATGGACCAATTTCTAGAAACATATAATCTTCCAAAACTGAATCAAGAAGAAGCAGAAAGCCTGAATAGACAGGTAACAGATTGTGAGATTGAAGCAGTAATGAAAACAACTCCCAGCACACAAAAACTCTGCACTGGATGGCTTCACAGGTGAATTTTACCAAACATTTTGGGAAGAGCTAACTTCTATCCTGCTCAAACTATTCCAAAAATTTCAAGAAGAGAGAAGACTCCCAAACTCTTCTTATAAGGCCAGTATTATCCTAATTCCAAAACCAGGTAAAGACACACAAAGAAAGAAAACTATAGGCCAATACACTGATGAAAATATATGATAAAATCCTCAACAAGATATTGGCAAATCAGATCCTGCAATACATAAAAAAGATCATACACCATGGTCAAGGTAGATTCATCCCAGGGATGCAAGGATGGTACAATGTTTGCAAATCAATAAATGTAATATATCACAAAACCAAAAGGAAAGACAGAAGTCACATAATCATATCAATAATGCTGAAAAAGCACTTGATAAACACCCATTTATGATAAAAATGCTCAGCAAAGTGGGAATAGAAGGAGCAGACCTCAACCTAATAAAGGCCATTTATAAGAGACCTAAGCCAACATCATACTCAATGGGCAAAAACTAAAAGCCTTCTCCTAAGATCAGGAACAAGACAAGGATGTCCACTTTTACCACTTCTATTTAACATAACATTGGAAGTTCTAGCCACAGTGATCAGATAAGAAAAAAAAAGGCATCCAAATTGGAAAGGAGGAAGCAAAACTGTCAGTGTTTGCAGATGACATGATAGTGTACATAGACAACCCCATAGGCTCCACCAAAAAGCTACTGAACCTAATAAGTGGATTTGGCAAACAGCGGGTTATAAAGTCAGTATTCAGAAATTGAAGGCAATTTTGTACACCAACAATAAAATATCAGAAATAGAAACTAGGGAAAAATCCTATTTATTATAGCAACAAGAAGAATAAAGTACCTAGGAATAAACTTAACCATGGAGGTAAAAGACCTGTACTCAGAATACTACAGAACACTGAAGAAATTAAGGAAGACACAAGTAAATGGCAGCATTTACCATGTTCATGGATTGGAAAAATTAATATCATTAGAATGTCCATACTACCCAAAACAATCTATAGATTCAATGTAACCCCTATCAAAATACCAATGACATATTTATGGAACAAATATTTCAAAAATTTATATGGAACCATAAATGACCCTGAATAGCTTCAGCAATTTTGAGAAAGAAAAACAAAGTAGGAGGGATCACAATACCCGATATTAAATTATATTACAAGGCCACTATAATCAATATGGTCTAGTAGGGGCATAAGAACAGACACTTAGATCATTGGTACAGAATAAAGAGCCCAGAAATAAACCCATGTCTCTATGGTCAATTAATATTTGACAAAGGGGAAAGAAGCATAAAATGGAGTAAAAATATCCTCTTCAATAAATGGGACTGGAAGGTCTGGACAGGTACATGCAAAAAAGTTAAACTAGACCACCAACTTACACCATACACGAAAATAACTCACAATGGATAAAAGACTTAAATATAAGTCATGACACCATAAAAGTCCTAGAGGAAAACATAGGCAGGAAAATTTCAGATATTCCACACAGCAACAGCTTTGCTAATAGGGCAAGGGATATAAGGAAAAGAATAAACAAGTGGGACTTCATCAAATTAAAAAGCTTCTGCATGGCTAAAGAAAACATCAGCAAAATGAAAAGGCAACTAACTGTATGGAAAAACGTATTTGCCAATGATACCTCGAACAAGGGTTTGCTCTCCAAAATATATAAAGAACTCATATGATTCAACACCAAGAAGACAAGCAGTTCAATTCAAAATTAGGCAAAGGACCTGAACAGACACTTCTCCAAGGAGGACATACAGATGCCCATAGACATATGAAAAGATGCTCAACATCACTAGTCATCAGAGAGATGCAAATAAAAACCACAACGAGATACAACTTCACACCCGTAAGAATGGCCATCATAACCAAATCAACAAACAAGTGCTGGGGAGGTTGTGGAGAAAAGGGAACCCTAGTGCATTGTTGGTGGGAATGCAGACTGGTGCAGCCACCGTGGAAAACAGGACAGAATTTCTTCAAGAAACTAAAGATGGAACTGCCTTTTGATCCAGTGATCCTCCTGCTGGGACTATACCCTGAGAATTCTGAAACACCAATTCAAAAGAATCTATGCACCCCAATGTTCATGACAGCATTATTTACAATAGCCAAGTGCTGGCAACAGCCTCAGTGCCCATCAGTAAATAAATGGATCAAAAAACTGTGGTACCTTTACACAATGGAATACTATGCAGCAGAAAGAAAGAGGAACTCCTACATTTTGGGACAGTATGGATGGAACTGGAAAATATGATGCTAAATGAAATAAGCCAAATACCATATGATCTCACCTATAAGTGGAACCTAATGAACAAAACAAATGAGCATAATAGAACCAGAGACATGGAAATAAAGAACAAACTGACAGTGACCAGAGGGGAGGGGAAAGAGGGGAAATGCGGGACAGAAGGCGAAGGGTCTAGTCAAGGAACATGTATAAAGGACCCACGGTAATGGACAACAGGGTGGGGATTGACTGAGGGAGCAGGGGATTGCACGTGACGGAGGAGAGCAATGGGGAAAATCGGAACAACTGTAATTGAACAATAAAATAAACAAGGTAAACACATAATTTGTTATCCAAAGTAGGAGAAATTTTAGAGTAAGCAGGGATGCTATTAATAATTAAATTAGGACATGGGCAACCCTGTATTGTCAAAGGTTTTATTAGAAATGAAGTGGCTTGAAAGTATTTCTGTTCTTGTGAAAATGTCTTGTTGAATTGTTTGTAACAGGGAATAGAAGTAGTCTAACATGGGCAAGACCAAAAAAACAACAAAAAAAGGACTTTTATTGTAGAAAAGACTACAAAAGTTTTATCTAGGACAAATAAATGTTGGGCTAGGGCAAGAAACATTTGCTTTGGTTTTATCTTAATAGACTTAACTCTAAGCCTCTTAAGCCAGGGTGGAAGAAACAGACTTGTTCTTTCTTACTAACAGGACAGTGGTTCAGAGTGAGTCATTGGGTGGAGTGAGAAAGAAAAGCCCGGAAAGGTTGATGACCCAGACAGCAGGAGTTTGTCAATCCTGCAGAGGAAGAGCTCCTAGGAGAAAAGCAGAAGTTGAACACAGGAGGATTAGTCAAGATGGCAACAGGGAGATCGAAGGAACTGCTATGTCTCTCCTTTGTTTTCTTTTAAAGATGTGGAACCATCCACAAGAGTGACTTTCTTGTAAGTGTGAAAGATCTGGAAGTGTTTCCCTCAGGAGAGGCTAAGGGGTCTCTTTAGCCCAGGGGGCAAAGTAAACATCTAAGTTGAATTTTGATGGCAGAGTGTGAAGTTGTTCACTTGATATTCCTTATGTGGCTTTCCCTGTTCATTATATTTCTTTTTCATTAACTGGTGGAAAACGTGGCTGACCTGCATGTCAGTTATTTTCAGCAGAGCAGATGAGATTGCACATGGGGTAGGGATTTAGGGGTAAGGTTAAGCAGCCAGATTGAGCCTAACCTGAATATTCGAATCTCCTGAGGGGCCCATGCCTCACTCACTGTGAGTCTTACTTGAGTGCTGTAGCCTGGAACATGGGTAACTCTAATTTTAAGAAAGTTTCTCAGACAGTTCTGCTGTGTATCCAGGCTCGACAACCACTGAGTTAGAGTATCTGACTCTACAGTAATGGTTCATGAAATTAATTCATTGGGGAAGTGGTGGTAAGCCTACCTAGGTTTACCTGAAGGTTTGTATTTCATTAGCTTGGTTGTTTAGGTGCAGGTGTGCCGGTGCGGTTCTCTCAGCTTTTGTGGATCTGAACAAGACTTTGTTTTGATTTCACTTTTAGAGGATAATTTCACTGAGTCTAGTCTTCTTGGTTTTGGTTTTATTACTTTTAAAGTATCCTTCCACTTTCTTCTGTATGGTTTTTGTTTAGAAGTCAGCTGTGATAATTATCTTTGTTCTTTGATAAATACTGTGTTTCTCTCTCTCTCTAGCCTTGTTTAAGATTTTCTCTTTACCAGACCAGACTGGTGATTGCCAGAGGCAAGCTAGGGCACTGGGGGAACTGGATGAAAGAGGTGAAGGGATAAAGAAGCACAAATTGGTCGTTACAGAGGAGTCACAGGGATGTGGAGAACAGCATAGGGAACGTAGTCAATAACATCGCAGTAGCTATGTTTGGTGCCAGGCAGGGACTGGAAATTACAAGGGGGACACTTTGTAAAGTACAGGACTGTCTAACCACTATGCTGTACACCTGAAACCAATCCGAAATAATACTGAAAGTAGACTGTAATAGAAAAATTGTAAAAATAAATTTAAAATGCTTAAAAAAAGATTTTCCCTCTACCATTTATTTTCAGCAATTTGATTATGATGTACTTTTTAAAAAACGTTTCTTCTTAGAGATCATGAACATCTTGGATTGCTGCTTTATAGTGTTAGGGAATTTTGACCACTGTTTCTTCAGATATTTTTTTCCTGCCTCTCCTCCCTTTTTTTGTGATTTGTTTTTTTATTGTATTTTTTCCATTACCATTTAGTCTCTTTACACCCCCTCACCCTTGTGATCACCACACTGTTGTCCACGAGCCCCTTTTCTTTTTTCCTCAACTCCTCTGCCCCAATCCCTCTTAGATGTAGCTCTCTTTTTTTGAATCTGTCTCTGCTTGTTAGTTCAGTTTGTTCATTAGATTCTACATAGGAATGAAATCATATGGTATTTGTCTTTCTCTGGCTTATTTCACTTAGTATAATGTTCTCCAGGTCCATCCATACTGTTACAAAGGGTAAAATTTTCTTCTTTTTTACAGCCAAGTAGTATTTCATTGTGTAAATGTCCCATAGTTGTTGTATCCACTCATCCACTGGTGGACTCTTGGGCTGCTTCCATGTCTTGGGATTGTAAATAACACTGCAGTGAACATAGGGGTGCTTATGTTCTTTCAAATTAGTGTTGTAGGTTCCTTCTCATATACGAGGGAGGTTTGTCCAGAAGGTATCCAGCAATGTAATATGAAAAGTAGAGACATTTATTGAAAAAGACACAAGAAACATTGTACATAGGACAATGACACCTCAGTCTCCTTCAAAGAAGGTACCTTGGGACCTTGTGCAGTTCTCCCAGTCACCATCAGCTGACCCATTGTATTTTTCTGAATCTCATTGATGGTCTGTAATCTCTTCCCTTTCAAAGGTGATTTTAGTTTTGGGAAAAGCCAGAAGTTGCAGGGAGCCAAGTCTGGGCTGTAGGGGGACTGAGTCACCTGAGTGATTTGATGTTTCACCAAAAAACTCTGCACAAGACATGATGCATGAGTGGGCATATTGTCATAATGCAGCTGCCAATCACCAGTTGCCTATAGCTGTGGCCTTCTTAATCATATGGTTTCCATGGAGGAATGTTCAAGCTTGATGCAAAATTTGATACAGATTTGCTGCTGTACTCACTGAGTCATTTTGAATGTGATACCACACAGTACCCATGCTCACTCAATGACATCTACCTCCCTCATTGACTAGTACAGTGAAGTCTCATTGTGAAGCATGTGAGCTCCAGTTCACTCTCCTTGGCTTCCAGGTTACATCGCAAACCATTCTCGTTGTGTTAATAATGGCTGGACTTTTTCCAGACAGACCTTGTATTCCCAGAAGTAGGGTCACTGGGTCAAAAGGCAGATCCAGCCCTGGCTAGGGTAGCTCAGTGGATTGAGCGCAAGCATGCAAATGAAAGGGTTGCTGGTTTGATTCCCAGTCAGGGCACATGCCTGGGTTGTGGGCCAGGTCCCCAGTAGGGTGCATGCGAGAGGCAACCACACATTGATGTTTCTCTCCCTCTCTCCCTTCCTTCCCTTCTGTCTAAAAATAAATAAATAAATAAATAAATTTTATAAAGGCAGATCTGTTTGTAATTTTTTGAGGTATCTCCTTATTGCTTTCATGTCTCTCCTCCTTTTATGGGACTTAAATTACATGTATATTAGACTGATTTATTAGTTTTATTTTTAGTGGACTTTATTTTTTAGACTAGTTTTAGATTCATAGTGACATGTAGTGGAAAGTGCATAGGATTCCTATACGTGTTTACCCTACACATATGCACTCTCCCTACTAATGACATCTTGAAGCAGAGTGGTGCATTTCTTTCAATAACTTCATTAACATATCATTATCATCCAAAAGTCTATCATTTACATTAGGATTCCTTCTTGGTGTTGTACATTCTAAGTGTTTTTATAAATGTGTACTTTATGACATGTATTCCGTTTTGGTGGTGTAAATTTTATGGGCTTTGACAAATGTATCTTTTATAATGGCATGTATTCGACATTGTAGTAGTGTACGAAATACTTTTGCTGCCCTAAAAATTTTCTGTATTCCTATATTCATTACTCCCTAGCCTCTGCCAACCGACAATCTTTTAACTGTCTTCATAGTTTTGCCTTTTACAGAATGCCATCTAGCTGGAATCATTCAGTATGCAGCCTTTTGAGACTGGCCTCTTTTACCTGGTAATACATATTTAAGTTTTTTCCATGTATTTCTATGACTTGATAGCTCATTTCTTTTTAGCGCTAAAGAATATTCCATTGTCTGGATATAACAATTTATTTATCAATTTACTGACTAATGTACATCTTGGTTACTTCCAAATTTTTGACAGTTTTGAATAAAACCACTATAAACATCCATGTACAGGTTTTTGGGTGGACATAAGTTTGCAGCTCATTTGGGTAACTACCAAGCGGTGTTATTGTTGAGTAGTATGCTAAGCCTACGTTCAGTTTTGTAGGAAGCTGCCAACCTGTCTCCCAAAGCGTATGTGCCATTTTGCATTCCTACCTGCACTGACTGAGAGCTCCTGTTCCTCCGCATCCTCCTCAGCGTTGTCCCTGTTTTGGATTTTGGCTATTCCAGTAGGTGTACAGTGTCCTATTTTTCTATTACTTTTTATTTCTTCCGAGTTTTTAGGAACTTTTTATATATTAGAGCTGTCAGCTGTGTTCTAAAATAATTGCAAATCTTTTTTTCTGGTTTATCATTGTCATTTGTCTTTTGACTTTGCTTATAGTGTTATTGTTTTGCCTTACAGAGCTTGTTTATTTTTAATTTTTTCAAAATTACCCATTTTTATTTTATTGCTCCTAGACATTGACACATGGTTAGGAACTTCTTTCCCTCTCCCAAGTAATAGAGGAATTTACTCATGTCTTATTACTGTATTTCTGTCATTTCCTTCCTTTCCTCTTAACTTTGCTTTCTTTTCTAGCGTACATACC
>VMDR010016161.1:0-21464 GCA_007922815.1 Macrotus californicus | reverse complement strand
ATCTCGGTCATTTTAAATTGCTTGATTAATATATGATTCAGATACCATAAATTCATTTATACAGTAGTGATTTTTAGTATATTCAGAGTTGTGTGATCAACGCTATTATCTAATTTTAGAACATTTTAATGTCCCCAAAAAGAAACTCCATACACATTAGGCAGTCTCCTCCCACCTTTCTCTAACAACCCTAAATTGTCACTAACAGACTCCTGTCTTTATAATTTTACCTAGTTTGGAAATTTTACATATATGGAATCATACAAGGTCTGTCTTGAAAAAGTCCAGCCATCATTAATATAACAAGAACAGATTATATAACATCAATGTAACCTGGCAGCCAAGGAGAGTGGACTGGAATGTGCATGTGTGAACAGTGATGACATCATTGTACTAGTCAGTGGGGGTGGTACATGTCATTGAGTGAGCATGTGTACTGTGTGGCTGTTGCATTCAAAATGACTGAGATAGTAGAGAATCTGCATCAAATTTTGCATTAGGCTTGAACATTCCTCTGCAGAAACTATTCTGATGATGCAGAAGGCTGCAGCTATGGACATCTGGTGATTGGCAGCTTCATCATGACAATGTACCCACTCATGTATTACGTCTCATCCAGAGTTTTTGGTGAAACATCAAATCACCCAGGTGACCTAGTCCTCCTACAGCCCAGATTTGGTGCCCTGTGACTTCTGGCTTTTCCCAAAACTAAAATCACCTTTGAAAGGGAAGAGATTTCAGACCATAGATGAGATTCAGCAAAATACAACAGGGAAGCTGATGGAGATTAGAACTGTGTGAACTTCTAAGGTGCCTATTTTTAGGAGGACTGAAGGTGTCATTGTCCTATGTACACCATTTCTTGTATCTTGCATCTTCTTCAAAAATGTTTCTATTTTTCATGTTACATGGCTGGATACATTCTTGACAGACCTTGTATAATATGTGGTCCTTCGTGATTGACTTTTTGACTTAGCATATTTTTAAGCTTCATTCAAATTGTAGCAAGTATCAAAACTTTAATCCCTTATATGAATGAATAAAACTTTTTTTATGAATATACCACATTAATCAGTCAGTGGATATTTATTACTTTTTGGTTATTATAAATAATGCTATTACTAAAATTTGTGTGTAACTTTTTGTATGGATATATATTTTTTAAACTTTTCTTGGATATACAAAAATTGCTGAGTATATGGCTACTCTATTTTTAACATTTTAACAAACTGCCAAACTCCTTTGAAAAGTGATTTTACCATTTTTACTATTTTATAATGTACCTCAAGTACTTCTGATTAAGGTCATTATTTTCTATAGGCTCACAACCTATAATCATCATTATTTCACTGATAGATTAGTCTACGGGTGGACTGAAGTACATAAGGATTTTTTGAATAATCATGTAAAAGTCCAGGCAAATGATCATTAGAGCCTGGGCTAAAACAATAAAGTGAAATTTTTTAAAAAATCTAAAATTAAGAAATATTGGCAAAATTATAGCCCTGTTATATGTCGGAATTAAAAAAAAAGACCATTTAAGAATGCTTTTCATATAGAGGTTATACAAAGACATACTTTGGCAAATTAGGTCATTGCTAAAATTTTCAGTCTATACTAGATACTTTTGATTTATATAATAATAATTTTATTTATTTAAATATGCTTCACATTATTTTTTGTTATTTGTAAATTAAGGGTGGCAGTGAAATATTCCTTAAGAATTTAAATTATGTTTTTAATATACATATAGGTATATTTACATGTATTTTTATAACTGAATTATCCATTACCACTGAATAAAGTTACTACTCTGTTTCTGCTTTAAAGAAAAATGCCAATATTATTTGCTCATTTTTGAGGCTGTCAGTGATAAAAATACAAAAAAAATACACAAAGTGAACACTGCACTTACACTACTGGTTCACAGCCTCCTAGGGACTTTCTGTCCTGCTGGTTTTTGTTTTTCTTTTCCCTTCAGGTCTGCATGAGCTGCCTTTGTTCTTTCAGAGGGTCAGCATGGATTCTGGTATTTTAACTCTATCATTTATCAGAGATAACATGCTAATTTGCCTCTTGCTCCCAACTCTCAAAGTAGCTCAGTGCATCTTCTACTTGTTGACTTATTTCCCAAATCACCACTTGAGCTTTTCTAGAACATTTACCTCTTGTCCAAGTAAGTAAGATAATAACAGATAATAACAGCAATCTGTTACCAGACTTTCTGATTCCCAACTCCAAAAAGCCTATACTGTTCTTCTACCAGTAGGAAATGCTGGTCTTGCTACTCACACTTGATCATCACCAAACCACACTTACCTCCCGGAAAGTCTAGCACTAAGATGTAATAGAGTTACTTTGCTAACCTCTTTGATCTTGATATTTTGCAAATTGCCATAACCTTCTTACATATTTTCATTTTTTCTTAAATATAACAGTGCAGTTAAAAAGTTATGCAATTTTTTTCTTTATAACATCTGTTTCAGAAATCATTATAGATCAAGTTTCTTCATGGCATAAACTACCTTATTTTGATTTCATCACTTTTTATGTCATTTCTATTCCATGTCAATATGATTAAGGCTATTTTTAGAAATGGCATTTTCAGACAACCTTTGCTTATCTAGCTGCAGTTTTTGTAAACACATTTTGTGTTCCCATTTCCACTCAGATAAAATCTTTTTCTTCACAGTTTTTCTTCACCATCCACCCCCACACTTATTTGCAAAATCCAGGCAGATTTAGTTCCTCTTTAATGTATTTAAGTAAATATAGTGGAACTCTTATTTTTCATTGATATTTGCTTTTACACTCTTCATAAATTTGACTGGATTATACAACCTCAAAATAGAGTTTAAATAATATTAATTCTTTCTTTATGTAAATGACTTAAAGAATAGTGCAACTGCTGTCATTCAGAAGGGTCAAGGAAACAGATCCTTCATGAGAGCCTCCTCTGAGGCCGCAAGGCCAGGGCAATGAGTCACAACACAGGGACCACTGTGTGGCAGGGCACCTCCTAGCCAGTGCGGCCTCGCCGTATTGCTCTGGGCACGTACATGTCCACTGCACTGACTGGCACAGTAGGCTGGTATCTATGGAATATTTCACATCCTGCTGTCTGGGATCCTGCCCTAACAATGTTGGTTGAAGAAGAGAGAACAAAAACAAGAAATGACTTGTGTACTAAATAATATTTTCTTTTTCAGAAAAACAAAAAGTTAATTTTAGCTCTTTATATATGTATTTTATACAAAGACTGACCATATATACCCTTATATGCCCTTCAACCAGATTTCTAAAATATTATTTTTTTTCTATATCACTTTTGCTCTATCATTTGTGTTCATGTGTGGATGTAAATTTTTTCTGAACCATTTCAAGGATTACATGATGCTCCTTTATCTCCCCAAATTGTGTATTTCCTTCAAACAAGGATGTTCGTTTGCATACACAGTTTTAAAAATCAGGAAGTTAATGATCTAACCTAAGAGATTTTACCAATTTTTCTAAAATGCTCTTTAGAGGAAATATTTTTGGTCTGGTATAGAATCTAATCCAGGATCTTATGTTGTATTTAGCTGTCAAGTCCATAAATCTTTTAATCTAGACAGTTCCTAAATCTTTGCCTTTTATGACCTTAACATTCTTGAAAAGTAGGGGCCACTTATTTTGTAAAATATTCCTTAATAGGGTTTTTGATGTTTCCTTATGGGTGAAGTCAGGTTATCCATTTCTTACAAGAATAACGCTGACTTCATCTTTTGTTGCCAGAGTCAAAAGCAATAATGTACATGAAAGTGTTTTGGTAAAGTGTAAAGTTCTATCCCAAACCAAGAGCTAAGGATCTAAAGGATTATTACTCATTGTAACCTTAACCTGTCCCCCCGCACTCTTGTCCTCTGGAATATGTGGTATTCCCACTGAGAAGTAGCTCCAGGACACAATGTTTTACTCAGGTACAGTAACAAAATTAGAGAACATATCTTGTTCGCGGTGAGAGGAGCTTTAAGACAGCAGCAATGCAATAACCTATCCTTCTCTGGCTCCCTTCCTATTTCTTTTCACATAGGCCTTCCCCTCTGTAAAGTCTTTGCACATTGAATTCCATTTTGATGTCTGCTTCCCAGACATGGACTAATAAAGGGAACTACTTCTCTACTGGATACTGTGAGGACAATGAAGAGAAAACCATCTTTATCTGCGCCTGAAATGCAGGGCACATTGCTGAAATAGGCAATTTTTCTCACAAAAAACATCTTGTGAACACACATCCCCTCACCAGTTCAAGCCAGGAGGCTTTGAAACCATAACCAAATGTCATCAACCATTTGCATTCTAGAGAGAGCAGGGCCAATTGGGCCTGAGATAAAGTGGTGGGACAGAAGCCTCAGGGCAGGAAAGGACAAAGAAAAATACATAATGTGATCCAGTCATTTACCATAATAACAAGTGTCCCCTTAAGCAAGAAGAGTGAGGCTTATTGATTTTATATTAGTTGATGCTAAGAACAATGATTAAGAATGAGAGGAAAACATTCGGTGCCCTGAAGGAAATTCTAATAGGGCTTCTAACATTTCCAGCTCTTAAATGAAGAAGGGTAATGATCCCTCATATTTCATTCTCACAGCGTCATGTAAACAACTAGGAGACCGGCCTGCCTGGAGTTGGCCCCAATCACAGCAGTTTACTGTAGCAAAGCTTTTATCTGATGTGTGAAAAGCACATCAGCCTTTCAAAGGCAGAAGAGCCACCCTCCCCCAACCCCCTCGGGGTCCTGTTGGCTTGAATCTTTGGTGATGCTTGGAAGGCAGGTGCTGGTCCCAGAATCCCCTCCTACAGCTTGACTTGCACAGCCTCGGGGGACAGCCCAGGCAGCCTTTATGAGGAGTCAAAGTGCCTCTGGCACGCTCCAAAGTACTAAATGATGGCCGTGGGAGCCAGGGGGTGAAAAAGAGAGAACATTTGACTTGTGTCTGCATTTACTGCAAACAAAGGATGACATGGGTACAGTTATGAACACCTGAAGAATACATCCTCATCCATCTAATTTAAAGCCACACCAGCGGGGCAGATAAATCATTAGGTAAATTGTATCACTGCTGTCAGAACATTTTAAGGAAATGAGAAAAGACTAGTATGTTTCTATTCATGAATTCCCTCCCCAAACCCCCACCCCAACCCAACACGCTCGCACACACAAATGCTGGATTTGATATAATTAGTTTTGTTCTCTGCAGAAAGCTTCATTTATTGGGGATGCCATTAAACAAGTGAAATACAAATTACAAGTGACATTGATATAATCATAATTGCTCCTTTCTGGCTGCCAGAGATATTTTCTGAGAGGAACCTGCATTTCTACAGATGGCATGAAAAAAAAACGAGGCCGGCAGAACACACCATTATTCCTGTGAGGCCCTCAGTTCATTAGTTGAAGCAGCCAAGTCTTCACCAGCCGCAACTGATGAGCAAATGGGAAATGAGCAAGAGTATAAATTCCCAGCAAACCAAATCATTAACATTTGCCGCCTGCATCCTGGAAACACAGTAAATCAAATGTGTCATCATTTATCAAGACAAAATATCATTACTAATTGGGATTAATTTGCTGCTGTGGGATTGCTGACCTTTGCTGAAAGAAAATAAAACTGCTCGTTAGCTGTCTTCATTTAATTTTCCTTGAAGG
Organism: Macrotus californicus; assembly: GCA_007922815.1. Taxonomy (NCBI): domain Eukaryota; kingdom Metazoa; phylum Chordata; class Mammalia; order Chiroptera; family Phyllostomidae; genus Macrotus; species Macrotus californicus. Next base: position 15,775 of record VMDR010016161.1, on the reverse strand, counting down.
AGGGAGAGGGGAAAAGGCAGTTTGTCTTGGGTAGGACGCAGGGGGTGGGTGGGGCATTCTTATCATCCAAACAGCTACACATTTCGAAGTCAAACAAGAAATGAGAAAACTTGTTGATATGCCATTGCCAATGGATGATTTGGGATGTTTGATATGTGCCCAGAGATCACCGTGCCTCTTGTTGCCTTTGTTTGTGATTTAGCACTGTCTTGGGAAAGAAGATTTAGAAAAATTTCCAGGGCAGAATTTTATGTGGTTTCATTTACAAATAAGAAAAGGCAAGCACCATTGCAAGAAAGCAGCACAGAATTCACCTGTGTACCCTAAGTTAGAGGGGTTCAAAAATAAGACACATTCTAGGTCTGAGCATGCCACATGGTGCCTGATTCCACAAGGGGCAGAGGTCTGCGTGGAAACAGAGTTAGTAACTGCGATGGCGATCTTTTACTTTTAGTAGCTACCGGTGATTGTTCAGGGCTGACAAACGTCCGTGCTTTGCGAGGTAGCTGTGAATGCCCGGGTCAGTGTTCTTGTCTTTTAGACCCTGAAAAACTGCGGATCCTGAGAATTCAACTGTGGACTAGAATGAACAAGTTAACAACCACTGACTTTTTGAGGATTTAAAACAAGAAAGTATTATTTACCTTGATTCCTGAGATGTTTGGTGTTCCTAGATTTTGCCCTTGGGGCAAGTGCCTCTCTCACCTCATCGTAGTAGAGTCAGACATTGTTGAAGGTGAAATGACTTCCCAGCACAACAACTACTGACTACTAAACGTGAATACCCTCCTGTGGTAACACACCTAGAAAGCAGTGGAGCCAGGATTCAAACCCAGGCCACTGATGCCAGACTCCGGGATCTGTGCTCTCAACTCCACTCTTCTCCTTTGCTACTGCTGGCTCCCTGGGGAGGGAGAAGTGCACCAGGCTAGCAGGCTGTAGGTGCCGTATGGAGTCATGGGGAGTTTACACACACACACACCTGAAACAATCAGATGTCAGGCAATAACATGTTAAACGGAAATGTGTATGAATGAATTGATTTATGATACAGGGACATTGAAGGAAAAAAACACCAAAATACCATATTTAAAAGTTGTGTTGAGCACTGCACATTACTACATCTACAAGTCAACGCCAGCCGCTCACTAAGAGATGCCAAACATGGAGTTCTGGATCAAAGGAGGGAAGGAGAGGGGGCCAAGTGCGCTGTCCAGGCCTAGAGGAGTCCTGTTTCTGTTCAGTCCACTTAGAGAGTTTACTGATCTCCAACTCGAAACTGCCTTTGCTTATTTTCCTCACGACATGAGCTAATATGGGCAGAGGAAGGAAGCATACTACTGTTTGTGCTAAAACGTTTTAAAACAATTTTCTCCTCTTAATTAGAGAAAACATTCTTAATATTTTGGCACTATGAGGTACTTAGCAAACTTTCAGCGTGACTTTTTAAAAGGTGGCACATTGAGGCCGAGTGGGAAGAGGGAGGCAAGAGTGCCAATCCAGGCAATTACCTTAAATCATGATGTAAACAAAGTATATAATTTTACTGAAACGTGTGCTATTTCATGATTCTGTGAGAGAGAGAGAGACCCAAATGCGTGAGTCATGGTAGGCCGGGGAGAAGATGCTGGGTGAAGAGGCTCCTCTGAAGAAGGGCTGTGAGTGAGCGGACTGCCGTGCACTGTGTGGGGACCTGCACAGGAGCGTGGAGACCGAGCTGAGGTCTGAGACACCTGCGGCCCTCACCAAAAGCAATGCTCCTGCAAGCCACGGCCAAGGGCAACTTCAAGAAACTGAGCTGATGGCTCTGCAATGCTTATTAAAAATTAAGACTTTGTACTTGAATTTTCATTCAGTTCAAAATAGTCTCATTACTGAATTGTCTTCTTCATTCTGACTTGAATCCAAGCTCAAATCTTGTTAATGTTGGAAGCCTCAGGCATCTAACTTCAGCCCATATGAGTCACCCGGTTTCCACCACATTACTTTGGTCTTGTCACTGACAGCTCTTGGTACTTTTATCCTGTTTGGAACCCGCTATGGAACAGCTGAGGATTTCAGGATTTTGATTTGCTAGTGATCAGTTTTGACTGCCCAGAGAGACACTGTAATAGTTAGTTCATAATCATATACAGATATTTAAAAACTCTCCCTACCTTAGCCCAGCTACTCATCTCTATCTGATAAAAGTAATTTTAATCAAAGATTATATCTATAGAGACATTAATTTTATAAACTGTCCCTTCTAGGACTCAGGGGTTTTAGTTAACATTATAATGATTGAATATTACGTTGACTTCTCATGAGTTCCTATAGTTCTACCCTAAATATTATGTAAAAATGGATCTTAGTTGGGAGCTGAGAAATAAAGACATCATTTTAGAACAATCAGAGTACATGCAGTTTTACTAAATCCCTGTACATTCCAGGTTATGATGGATATAGCTCCAAAAATATATTTGCTAGTGATCTTGTAGCTAAGTGCTACATCAGAGCCCCGGTGCTTTCAGTCCTTGGGGGGTCTTCCGGTGGGGCCAATTGGATACAACATATGGAAAACAGAGGCTCTTTTGGTTGTAGAATTTTACGAAATTTTTGGATTTCATGGCGTGTGGCTCAAAGGAACCAGCTTTAACACACATTCTCGCAGGCTCAGCCTCTCCGAGTGCAGCGTCATGTGCAGTCTCCCATTGTTAAATCTTCCTATCCGCAATGTGTCGTCACGTTACTCTTGCCCCAGCAGAGCAAATAAGGGAGGGCAAACTCTGCTCTGTGTCTGGGGGTTATTTTATCTGGTGATCTTCTGGGCCCTTGAGAATCCTGAGGTTAGTAGGTTCCACACTCAGAATTTGAAGACTTTTTTGATTCTGTAGTTTTAAGGTTCCTGGCATAAGGACACTGCCCAGAGGCACACACTTTCCCCACTCCTCCCAAGCAATCCAGTGCAAATAAATGAGGCAACGAGGCAACACCAGACTGCATAGGCTCCCCAGAGCAAATATCATGAAGGTCAAGAACTACAACTCCAAACTCTACAGACCCTTACAAACAAAAAGAGACAAGTGATGTTAGAAGACAGAAATAGGCATCGCAAAGGAGTTGTGTAAGGAAGGGATATGGGAAAGGGGCAGGACCAGACTGAGAGTCAGGTCTTCCGTAGTCTGTTTTGTTTCACTGTTCTGCCTGGGTGTCTTGTTTAGCCTTCGAGCCCTCTCCCACCCCTGCAGTCTGCATGCCTCTGTCCAGTTCAGTGTGCTTGTTCCTCTCCACTCCTACCGCAGGCCTTACAGAATCCCCCTGACTCCACCCCACTCTAGTCATTTCAGGCCAAGGCTTTTTCCATTCTAATGAGAAACAGCTCTTTTGATCCTTATCTCTGTGGTCACCGCCAATTTGTTTTCTGTTTTCTGTTTTTTGTTTTGTTTTGTTCTGGGTAATGTTCATTGCATTTCTGATTCTCTAATCCATACTTGTGCTTTCTGTATATCCATTCGCAGTGAGGAAGCGGAACAGTTCGTTTTGCCTCTCCATTTGTTCCCATGAATCTCTATCTACAAGCCAAGCAGTCTGCTCTGTTTCCCCATCTCCCTCTAAACAGCAGAGCTCAGATCACCTTACATGCTCCTTCTTGGTCTCAGGATGACAAGGTGACTGTTCACCCAGAGCACACCGTCTTTCCCCTCCCTTCTCACTGACAACCCTGGGCACCTTGGACCACCAGGTGTTCCTGCTTTTGTGACTGAGCTGTTTCTGCAAATCTGTCTCTTCTCTCATGCTGGCTACATGCTTATGCAATGAGAGTAGCTGCTCATCTGCTTCCACAGTTTTTTAAAAGAAAGAAATATCTTTTTTCTGAACCCAGTGGTAATGTGTTTTATTCAAAGCCACAATATATACAGAGAACAAGGCTTTGGCCTTCAAATAACAAATATTTGAAAGAGTACTCGATCTTCCATGAATAACAAAACATCCACTTCTTCTTTGGTTATTGTTTTGGTATCTAAAATGAACACCCCTGACCATGGAAACAATGCTTGCTGCCCCACAGGCAGAACCAGCTGGCTTAACAAACCCTCTCTACCCTGTCCTTCCTTCTTCTGGCCCTACTGCATTTTTTCTCTGTGTTTGTGTCTCTGTCACTCTGTCCATCCCACTGTGTTTGTCCCTCTTTCTCTCAGATCCTATCTCTGCTTCCTCCCTCCCCTGTGTCTGCCTCTGGTTCTGGTGTCATTCTCCTCTCTGTTCTGTGCTCCCTTTTGTCCTCTGTGCATCACCTTGAAGTGTGTCAGTGCCTCATTATACATTCTTTGCCTCTACCAGGTCCACATAGGCAATACCATTTCTCTTTTTTACTTTTTTATTGAGTTGATTGTGGTGACATTGGTCACTAATATTGTATAAGTTTCAGGTGTACAATTCCATAATACATCATCTGTATTTTGTATTGTGTGTTCACCACCCCAAGTCAAGTCTCCTTGTCTTGAAAAGACTGTTACTCTGTCAGGCCAAAAACAACAACACAAACCCACAGAGTCCTTTGGTATGATTTTTTTTTCAATTTATCTACATTTAAATTCGTCCCAGCACCACCATGCACACACACCCATCTCACTGTAGCTGACAAGATTCATAAATACAGTAATGCTGACTCGAATAAAAGCCATAGTTGACCATTTTCCATCTTGCACATGTAATTTATGCTAATTGCCTTGCATCTTATCAGTAAAGAGATCATTACACACAAGTAGCTTGCAAGCCCCCTGAAGGCAGAAAATATACCATACATCTTTCTGTTTGCTTCTTTTTGTTTTGGTTTTTTTTTTTTGTTTTGTTTGTTTGTTTTTAACTTTGAGGACTGGGCATTGTGTGGGAATCTAGAAAGCCTCAAGAGATTTTTGTTGATTGCTTGAACAATTAAATAATTTAACTTCACCTGACTAAGGCTGGTTCATTCAGAGCCCCTAAAGAGAAGACCGTAAGTTCCAGTATGAGCCTATCCCCCTCCCTGACCCCAACCCCTCTCCTACCCCTGAGATAAGTGATTTACAGTCCCGCAGACGGTGGGGCCAATTCTTGACTGAAGACTCTGTCAGTGATTTAGCGCCGTCTCCCATGTTTTCTTTTTTCTCAACTCGAACTTCCTCTTTGCCCCGCTTCAGCGTAATGATCCCCAAATTCACAGCACCTCCTGCCTCAAGGTAATGATCCCTGAATTCCTATCTCCATCTGATTTTACTGATTTTTCTACTACACGTTTTCTTTAAAAGCCTTGCTCTTTTTTGTTCTCTTGTGTCTATTTCTAGCTTGTATTCTCTTTTACTTGGCATTATTGAAAGTTAAAAATAAAAATATCATTAATCATTTGGCAAGTAACTGCATACTTTAAAACCACTGGTTAAATTTTGAGATCCATTTCCCTCCACCCCTCCTAAATCATTCTGCTTTACCCCTGAGAGAACCCCCAGGAAACTGATAAACTGATGAGAAGAAATTGAACTGCCACTCAAGCACGCCCACCACCACACCTTCTTCCATCTCAAGGATGAAATGACATTATTTGTGGTATTTTGTAATAACATTCTAGCCTTAGCTCCAGAGGGCAGAACTTTATCTAAGCAAGTTTCTTTGTCCTACATTCATGTTTATGGTAGCATAAAAAGAAAAAAACTTGCAAAAGCTACAAGAAAGCAGTAAATAATATCTTTGAAATATAGGGAATCTTGGCGGCAGTAAAATGCAGTCAGTCTTCCAAGCAGATGTAAAGCCATTCCTCAAAGACTCAGACAGATTTACAGGGTTAGGAGATGCTGATGAGGCTTTAGAAAGGGCTACTCAGATAGAATAACATAGTACTTCCCCAAGCAATATCTAAACAGGACAGAGTCTAAAGTTGCAACAAGCCTTCGCCTGCATCCTTATTACTTTTTCCGCCTTGTTTAGTTGCTTTGGAACTTTATAACAAGTTATGTTATTAGAGGTTGGAAACACTAACCCAAAAACTCAAGCCAGTCTAAAGAGGGGTTTTGTGTAAAAAGAATCACACTTAATGCAAAAGTCTATGTTTGTCACTTTTCTTGTTTTCTTTATAAAACGAAGATATGGCAATACCACAGGGTAACAATGGTCCTTGCTGAGCAATGACTTCCTCATTTGGACGGTTCTTGTTTAGTTCACCATAGTGCTTACCCTCTCTTAATATTCCACTTAATGTATTCCACTTCATTCATCTAAAAACGTAACTTGACTAAATTTTGAAGACATTTGCAATGTCTGCCTTAAGACTTCTAAGAGGTAAGGGTTAATTTATTCAAGATAAATTCCTTGCAAGTTGGCCTCCTAAAATCCCATAGAAACTGACTACAACCCAGTGCTTATGGCAAGTGAGGGTGGTCTGGACCCTCGTCTACCTCTGATAATACTGAAAAATAAGACTGGTGCTTCTTCAACCATAAATCCTGCTACTAATGCTTGCCATGTCATATAACAGCTGCTGCAAGGCTTGAGGCCATTCCCCTGATTACGTTAGCAGAGGGGCTTGTTTTCACCCTCAGCCATGAAAGTTGAGCTGGCAGGATATGGTCAAAAGCATGATTTTACTAGGCTATGTGATTATCATATCCTGGCCCTTCATCGCACCAATATGAGCTGTGACTCTTTGTCATGAAATTTAAAAATTCACAGCCCAAGGGTTAAGATTTCATGTCCAGAGTGTGATGTCCAGTTTTCTTAGATCTCTGTGTCTAGCCCTACCCAGGATATATAGGCAATAGGGGTTCGCATATCTGCTACTTCTTTTTTCTCCTTGGATTTTCCCCAATGACACCACTACAGCAGGCTTTGTGAGTGTACTCCTTGGCTATTTGCCCTTATTACCATGACAGTTGGTACTAGGCATCTGCCTAAGGACTCACCATGGACTTCTACTATAAATAAAAGGATTAGAGATCAAAATCCCACCTTGTAGATAGGATAAGTCCCAGGGTGGCTGGTTATTGGGCTGGCCTATCACCATTCATGAAAACTAGTCCATGAAGTCCTAAGAAATGGGAGATTTACAGGGACAAAGAAAACCTGAATTAAATTCCTAGATAATTAATAATGGCCTCAGAGAGAGTCAATCAGAAAGGAGTGAGCTCCATTGGGACAAATATCAAACCATGTCCCCCGACCCCAAACCACGTAATCACACATACCCGCATACACACACAGAAAATGGAGATGAACTCACCAGATATTCACCGAAGGACTGATTAGGAGGTATAAGACACAGGAAATATTAGGGAAGTGTGAAGACCATCTATAAGACAGGGATAAAGAGGGCTCCCAAATAGAGTCCCCAGAAGGGGTGGATACTAGCTGACCACTTCCTTGACACTCCAGAGTTGAGTGTCTCAGAGGTTGATGCAGAGACGTAGGCTGTCCAACTGCAAATGCCCCCACATACAATTTATGGAATGGATGGACAATTCTGTTTCCTATTCAATTTTGTGGTGTAGGACCAGAAAACACAGATTGTGCATCCTCCACAGTGATGAGCTTCCTAGCTGTTGTATCATGATGACGGAGTTGCCGCCCCATTTCAGAAGCGATAGCAGGAGAAATGACGGCCATTCTAGTGTCTGCTAATGGAACTACCCTGCTCCCAGTCCACTTGCCCTCTTGCTGAACTCCGTAAAGGTATACCACCAGTAGAGCCAATGAACATGACGGCCAGCAGTGGGTCCTGTAAGGCTAAGCAAGGCATACAATACAGTTATTCCTCTCCTCAAATTCACACAGGTTCCTCAGTCATGGGAGAGGGTAGAAGCCCTGGTAGGTCTTTGCTTCACTTTCAGTCACAGCTAAAGATACCAGTTACTTTCTCTTGTCTTGATAATGTATTCCTCCTAGGATATTCTTACAGATAGCAGCCCTGTCTGCCATGGGTAAGTGTGAGCTGTACCCTGGAAATCATCACCTGATCAATACTGGTCATCTTTTAAAGCCCCCATAATGACATCAATGATTTGCTCTGCCTCTCATTTAAAATGAGTACCCATTGAAATGGAATAAGTTGTTAATAGAATGACACATGCCATATGGTTAGAGGCCATCTTTCGAAGGTGGATTGAGTATTAAGAAATAAGTTTTCAAAGACTGCCTGCAAGAATGTCCTCTCAGAAAATAAATTGAATTTCTTCAAAGTTCAGTGGAAGCTAGGTACAGCCCAAGATTCCTGGTCGACAAATATACTGAGAATGAGGTCTCCTAAGTTGACTTTCACATCAGGTCAGGGCAGGTCTAGTGTTGCCATGGTAATATCCTGCTCCTAGCTTGCCAGTCATATGGCAACACCATTTTCTGAAGTCATTGGCAAAGTCATATTGCCAAGTCACATGGCTACAGTTTTAAGGCTTATGCATCTGTCCTGGGTCACACTGGAGAAAAGACTGGTGTTTCCTAACCATACAATTTAGAACCCTCACACCTAAAGACTGGGAATCCAATTGCTGCAATTTCTGGAATCTGAAATTTGGTCATGATAGCTTTTTTTAAATTCTCACCAGAGGATATGTTTTTATTGATTTTTTTTTTAGAGAGAGTGTGGGATGGGGAGAGAGGGAAGGGGCGGGAGAGCAGGGGGAGAGAGAGGAGAGAGAAAGAGAGAGAGAGAGAAACATCAATGTGAAAGAGAAACATCCATTGCTTGCTTCCCACATGAGCCCTGACTGGGGATCATATCTGTAACTTTTTTTTTTCCTGGTGTACAAGGTCGATGCCACAACCAGCTGAGCAACCCGGCCAGTGCAGTCGTGATGGAGTTCTGTGAGCTGGTGTAGAACGCAACGGACTATTCAAGACTTACATGGCCATCGCTGCTCATGTCACCGTGAGTGTCCTGACTGAAGTAAAACGGGCTTGGTGTGAGTGCTGCTTGGGCATGCATCTTCATTCACAGGACACCACTGGAGGAGTTTGCTTTTAAGTCTTTGTTTTTCTGGAAAACTTCTGTAACATCCTATATTTTATTATCTGTAAATTATATTGACTTCTTTAACATTTTCCTATTTGTAGGTAGAATACTCCTCCCATGTAGGATACTAACTTAGTATTGGTGACTTTTTAAAATGTAGAAATGCTGGATGGTAGGGGAAACATTGATGGAATTAAATGCTATCTTTGAGGCTGAACGCTGGATGCCCTTCTACCTTGTGAGAATGTTTATAGTGCTAATGGGAAGGTGATTAATAGCCCACAAGAAATTTAAGAGGAACACTGAAATTTTGTCTTCATTTTGTCTTGAAAATAGCGTTATTAGGGCACATCCTGTTCCTGCTCTCAGGCAGGTAGCTGAAGGCTAGTCATGTGAAGGGCTGACTCTCAGGTCCTCAGAAATAACTTGAGGGTCTAGCAAGATGCCCAGAAAAGAGGACTGGGGCTCAGAGTTTTCTAATTTAAATATAAAAGGATGTTTTTATATTTTATTCCTCAAACTAGTAAAACAGGAACTATCAATAACACATTTCAAATGTTTAATGAATTTGTATAGCTGATTCAACTTACCTAGCAAATTTTATGTGATCAAAATTTAATTTTTTATGTCAGAAAAATGTGGGTAATAAATTCTGAGGAACTTAAAAGAAAGTACACAATAATACTGAAACTGTTATATAATCTAACTATATTCCATTTTGCATCAAAAAATTGCTTTTTCATAACATAGTCAGCCAGTGCCATTTGCTACTGAGTTTTAAACTGTAGTTTCATCCCCTCAATTACTTTCATAATAGATTAGGTGAAGCTTAGAACTGGGTCACTCAGTCTTGTCTTCTCAGAACTCAAAATACACATGTCTCGTAACAGCCCCATATTCATGAATTTATAGGTCGGCCTGATATTGGGAGGTGGCAGCACAAATTTATTTTAGAAAATCCTTAGAATGCCCACTTTTCTCTGAACACACACACACGTGAACACACGGAGAACAAAGGAAGGAAGGAGAGAAACAAAAGAGGAAAGAGAAAGAAAGAAGGGAAAAAGAAGGAAAAACATTAGTTACTTTTATATAAACCTCTTTTCCAGGGCACACGTGCCCCTTTAACTAATATTAGAACTGGGATTCCTACACCTATTAATCAGTGCTAGAAAATCAAATAGTGAAGACTAGAAGTGAGAATGATGATAAAATCTCTTTGATGGACTTAATGTTCGAAATAACAAAGCCAGTGGCTTCAGTTAACTAAGAATGAATGTTCTGAGAATCCTGAGAACCACTACCATTTTTATTTGCCATCATCTTTTTATTTCCAAGGTATTTGAGGAAACGTGTAACTAGTGAAGATTTTATTGAGTGGAAAAACAAAGGGAGAAATCAAACAAATATTATTTTATTTTAGCCTTGCTAGAATCCCCCAATTCCTCTGATTTTGTTTCTCTTTTGTTCTGCAGACAGCCTCAGTGAATAGATCACAGCCAGCCTCTTGAGACTGAATCAATCATTCATATGTTTTTTTGAAATCTATTGAATGAATAAGAGAGGGAGAAAAGGCAACAAAATGCCTTCTCAGTGCTTAGTATCTGGCCACCTGCCAAGTTTATCTGATGTCATCCTCAGTGGGCCAGTGAGCCCTTAGGAGAGTTTTCAGTTGCCATGTTAGCTCTTAAGTACCCTATTTAATTGTTGAGAGATTAATGTTCAACTTTGTTCTCTGCACCTTTGTATATTCTGGGCCATCTGATGTTAAGCACACAGGTTACACAAACAGTGAGCAGAAGGCCTGAAAAAGAAATTATGAAAGGCTTGTAAAGAAATCAGGTGTGAGTATGGTAGAAACATAAGCAAAATAGCAAAACAGCAGGAGGACCTTTCCTCAGAGTAACAGTGAATTGAAAGAAGATGCTAGAGAAGATGGAGGTGGGTGAAAAGAACATAATGGTATTGTTCTATTTTAATGCTGCAGGATACAGAAATGAGTGGATCCTCTTCCACCTGTGAATGCACCTGGTGTTGCTTAAGAAAGCCAGTGTGGTCTGGCAAGAATAATAAAGTAATAAAGTAACACAGCCCTGTGGCTCAGAGCTGATAGAGAGTGAGCAGCTTGGAGCAGAAGCCTGATGGAAACACACCTCAGCCAGTGCACAAGGGTGGAAGAGGAAGGGAGCTGGGGGTGTGGGGTTTCCAGCAGGAGCAGCTCAGTGTTCTCAAGGCCTGCTCTACCCCTCACTACCGTTGTCTGGGCCCCCTGCACAGTCACTCAGCAGGTGCTGGGCAATGGGAAACAGACGTTGTACATCTGTTAAGCTCTTCCTCTTCTCACCTGGCCTCCTAAATCCTGTTTTTTCCTCAATGGAAGTACCTTCTATATGGGAGTGGAATAAAATTGGAGGCATCAGTGTTCTTATTCTTGTTTTTTTGCTGCTTCTACCAGGCCATTAAAATAAAGAAATTTTATTACAGAGGTAAGTAAGTGAAGTCCAAGTTACCCGTATGACACACTCTCTACCCTAGTCATGTTTGCCTGCAGTCCCGGGGCACGCTAGCAGGCAGCCATGCTTCTTGAATTTATGTATCATTTCTGCCACTTCTGCTGCTGTCTTTTGACTTTAGGCAAATCCCCAGAATCATCTGGCCTGTTTACATGACACCTATTTTAGAAAAGTGTTAAGGGAAACAATAATCCAATGTGAAAGCAACTTAACTGTAATTTCCGGGAAATGTAATACTTGGTGGTGATTGATAAGATTGTCAATGTAATCAAATTTCTTAAGATTTCAGCATCTGTTCCAAATCTTCTTTTCCAGCCTATCCTTTTAATCATCCTCCAGGACTTTAATGTCATGTGATGGCGGCCATTATACCTTGCTAGCTGTAATACTCTGCTATACCTACATCTACAATATATACCTATATTGCTTCTGTTCTCAGACATTCATGTTTCAAATGCTTCAGTTCTATTTGGGTACATTTTACAACTCATTTTTGAAACTTTCAACCACATTTAAAATCTTTCTATTTTAATAATTGTGCTTCCAGTAATTGATGACATTAGGTCTCAAGAAATGTGATACTTCCACTGGGTCACACACACACTCACAAATGAATACAAGGAAAACTGAGGAAACCTGAAAAAGATTGATAGACTGTTATTGTGTCAATATTTTGGTTATGATATTGTACTAAAGTTCTGCAGGTGTTACTATTGTGAGAAATTGGCTAAAGGTTATGTGGGATCTCTGTACTATTTTTAATACATGTGAATCTGCAATCATTTGAAAATGTAAAGTTCAATGACGGCAATAAACAGGTCGCAGGACAAATCTGGTCCCCGGGTGGTAATTTGCTCACTTTCATCCTAGAGCAGTACCCTTCATTTGTTTTTCCAATCTAGCCTCCATCCTGTGGTTCACAATTTTCTATTCTGGTCCTTGCTCTCTCTTGATCCAGATAATCATTTTCAATTGCCTGCTACTTGGGTAACCTTCCTGTACTTTAATCTCAAAAGGTTCACAATTAAATTTTCTTCATTCCTAATCTCATCCACCCCTCCAAAAAACAAAATTACCCATTTCTTCCTCTTTTTGCATGTCCTTGCCCTGGGAATAACAGCAGAATCCCCTCTCATTTTTATTCCAAACTGAAGAGTCACCTCTGATTCTTCCTGTACCCTCCCCTGAACCAATCATTTCACAAGATCTATACAGGTTTTATCCCCCGAAATACTTCTACTCTTTCTCACTGCTAGGTCACTGAGTTAGGCTTTTCTCATTCACTGTTTAAATTATAGTCAGAGCTTGCTATGTGGTTCCTTCTTGTCTGTTTCTGTCTGTTAAGCTGTTCTACCCTGGCTCACAGCTCTGAAGAGGGCACTGCCTTGCTCAAGCCCACTCTCTGACTCTCCATTCTAGGAGGGAAGTCCAGGCTTCTCAGCCTGCCACCTGGGGCTTTCTACATCTTATCCTCAGCTAGTCCTTCTCCTCTTGCTACTTATCTATTCATCCACTGTGTACCAGCCAAAAAGGAAGACTTTTGATTTCTTACACATTTGTCTTTTAGTGTCTTTACTCTTTCCTCTGGCTATGTGCCTAGGTTTTCATCTTTTTCAGTCAAAATTCCTTGAGATGGTGATCAAAATAAGTCAGCTCATCAGTAAACAATATAAGTCTCCATGGGCATAATGAATATGGAGATTGGGACGGGTTTCCTTTCTGAGAGGCAATGGCAACAGCATTGATTTACAGCTTGACGCTGCTCAGATTAAACCCCAGGTGTGGCAGGAAGTATGCCTTTGTGCGCTGGTGTGCAAGGCACACAGCGTGTTTAACTAAACAGAATCCATTTACGTGTGTAGTGGGGTGCCAAGGGCCAAGGGGAGCACAAGCCACATCTGGTCAAAAACTCATCGCTATGGCTTTCACCAGATTTTGTTTTGACATCACATCAGTGTCCCTCTTGTGTGTGTCCCACTTTGGCTCCACATCATCATGGGATAGCCCTTCCATGGCCCTTCTGGTCTCCAAATTATACTGAGCCAAGGCTGGTGTATGTAGTAAATCTTTACGGACAGTGTGGGCTGATCCAGATTCAGGGAAGGCTAAATCAGGTTGTACAAAATGTATCTGTAGGAATCTTTCTATCTACATTCTTTGACACTATTTCCCTTTATTTTGACTGTATTTGCAGGTGGGTTTCCATCTGGTGAGGGGAAAAAAGTAGTGGAAACTTGAGGCTCTCATATTCCATCTTCATTATTTCCTCAACTGAATACTGTTGTCCTTGCCTTTAATTCCCTGGGCCAATCTGTTTGGACAGCTCCTATGGCACTTATGTTCTTTTAATTATAGCATGTACAACTTGTAATTTTGCAAACATTTTATTTAATCCTCACAATGACTCTTTGATTTAAGCACTATTATCCCTCATATCTTACCAGTGAGAAAATTGAGTTTTAGATGTTCTCAATTAACTTGCTCAAGGTTCCTCAGTTAGTAACCAGTGAGTAATAATTTGAACGTAGGTGGTCTAGTCTCACAGCCTATATGCTTACCAAGTACTGTACTGACTACCTGAGACTTAGTAATTCTGAAAAGTAGGATAATTATAACTATTCTCCTTTCCTCAGAGAACTGTTGTGCTTTCCGAAAATTTTTTAAAAGTTATATAATTATGCCAGAAAAGTACTGCTGAATGCATGGGGTTATTGTTTTTCCATAATTCCTTTTAAATTTCATCTAATACTCATTTAATTTTTTAATGAAAGATAAAAAGTAAATGTTATTACCACTATCCAGAACATGTAAAGAATTCTTACAACTCAGTAAGAAGACAACTTGTTTTTAGGTGGACAACTTGAAAACACACTTCAGAAAATAATATGTGTCCATGGTTAATAAGTGCATACATGAATAATCAACATCAGTAATCATCAGGGAAACACAAATTAGAACCATGGTGAGATGCTATTATCCACCCATTAGTACAGCTAAAATTAAAAAGAGAGACTACTGGAGGGGATCTAAATGATATGACCACTTTGGAAACTTGGGGAAACTTCATTTAAAGTTTAATATATGCTTTCAAGACATTGTATTCTTAAATAGTATATACCCAATAGAAATGAAAACATAGGTCTCCACAAAGATTTCTATGTTATTTCCAATATGTAAAGATTTAGCTGTATTTCCAGTAGGTAAAACCTAGTAAGAGTTCAATGGTGATGCAGAAAGTGAATGGATGGACAAACCGTGGCACATTCATACAGTGGAACACCATCATTAATCAGTATGAACTATTGCTACACACCACATATGGATGAATCTCAAACCATTATCCTGAGGGAAAGAAGCGAGACACATAAATCTACTTACTATATAATTCCACTTAAATAAACCATAAACTAACTTAGAGGGACAAAATACAGATCAGTGATGGCCAGGGATGGAGTAAGGGGTGTCCTCACTGGGGCACAATGAGGTGTTGTATCTTTAGTGTAGCTGGTGGTGTTAGGGTCCGTACAATGGTTAAAAACCATTGAATTGTACACTTTAAAAGAAAGCAGTTTATTGTATGTAAATTGCTCTTACATAAAGTTCACCAAGGCAAAAATAAAAACTATGGATAAAGCCTGGTGTGTAACTAATTTAAATAAGATGTTCTAGAGGGGAGAGTAATCAGCGAGGGCCGGTGGCTGCCCACGACAGCTGCCTGTGCACATTTTTTCCCATCTACAAACACTGGGAAGCCAATGATATCTTGACAGCAGCTTGGAATCAGCCGCAGTAACAGTATTTACACCATTAAAATAGAACAGTGCTTCAGATTTGTGTCTCTCCTTCCTGCAAGAACCTATTGTTACCCATTTACTAGCAAATCACTGACTGGTATAACATATATAATTATATCAAATATTTCTGTTTATAGCTGTGTACTTATTGCAGTTCTAAAAATTTAATAACAAAGAGGGAAAATTGATAAAAAATTTAAAAGTAATATAGCATACTGACTGAAGGAAGGAATATAAAATAATTTCCTAATTAGACTCTTCCTAAACTTGGGAAAGAGGGAGAGGGCAGAGATTATGTTAGAACAAAAGTGGAAAGAGCAGTAGATTAGCAGCTAGCACACTTGAGGCCAACCCAACTTCTGCCCATTTGTAGGTTTATGTGATCTTGGGCACATCCCCTTTCTTCCCTTAGCCACGGATTTCTCATGTGTAAATAAAGTTTATAATATGTAGATTTAAATCACGTGGTGGCTAAGAGGATTAAATAAAATCATGTCTGTGAAGGTGCTTGCTAT
>VMDR010016160.1:0-21476 GCA_007922815.1 Macrotus californicus | reverse complement strand
TCTGGGAAGCACTTTATCTGCCCTTCCATTCTAAATGAAAGCTTTGCTGGATAGAGTAATTTTGGATGTAGGTCCTTGCCTTTCATGGCTTGGAATACTTCTTGCCAGCCCCTTCTTGCCTGTAAGGTTTCTTTTGAGAAATCAGCTGACAGTCTGATGGGCACTCCTTTGTAGGTTACTGTCTCCTTTTCTCTTGCTGTTTTTAAGATTCTCTCTTTATCTTTCATCTTAGGAAATGTAATTATGATGTGCCTTGGTGTGTTTCTCCTTGGGTCCAACTTCTCTGGGACTCTCTGAGCTTCCTGGACTCCCTGGAAGTCTACTTCCTTGGCCAAAGTAGGGAAGTTCTCCTTCCTTATCTGTTCGAATAAATTTTCAATTCCTTTCTGCTCCTCTTCTCCTTCTGGCACACCTATGATTCGGATATTAGAACGTTTCAAGACATCCTGGAGGTTCCTAAGCCTCTCCTCGTTTCTTCGAATTCTTGTTTCTCCATTGTGTTCTGGTTGAATGTTTCTTTCTTTCTTCTGGTCCACACCATTGATTTGAGTCCCATTTTTCTTCCCCTCATTGTTGGTTCCCTGTACGTTTTTCTTCATTTCCCTTATCATATCCTTCATTTGTTCATCTAATTTGTGACCAAATTCAACCAAGTCTGCGAGCAGCCTGATTACCAGTGTTTTGAACTGTGCATCTGATAGGTTGGCTATCTCTTCGTTGCTTAGTTGTATTTTTTCTGGAGCTTTGATCTGTTCTTTCATTTGGGCCATTTTTGTTGTCTTGGCGCGCCTGTTAAGAAGTAAGGGGCGGAGCCTTAGGTGTTCACCAGGACGGGGTGGCCACGTCGCTGGGTAGAGATGCTGTTTGTGGGGGAGGGGACCGAGAGGGAACAATGGCAGTTGCTTCGCTCTCTGCCAGCCTTCAGTGACCCTCCGTGCCACCCACAGTCAAATTGGTGTCTTCTGGTGCTGGTTCCGGTGCTGATTCCCGGTGGGAGGGCTTATGTATGCTCCAGGACCCTGTGGGTCTCTCCAACGAGCTCTCCTGCGAGGCTGGGAGTTTCTCCCGCTGCTGCCACTTCAACCCCCACAGGAGTTTTCAATCAGAGGCTTTGAGGCTTTATTTCCCCGAGCTGGAACTCTGGGTTGTGGGGTCCGTCCTGCTCCCGAGCCGTTCCTCCCCGTTTATCCTCACAAGGGAGTGGGACGCCCGGTCTGCAGCCGCTACCTCTCCCAGCCAGCCGTGCCTTTCCCGGATCCGCCAGCTGCCGCCCCGCCACGCGTGTCCTCTCCACCCCTCCTACCGGTCTGGATGTATGTTTCTTAATTTCTTGGTTGTCGGACTTCCGTACAGTTCGATTTTCTGTCAGTTCTGGTTGTTTTTTGTTTTAAAATTTGTTGTTGTCCTTCTTTTGGTTGTGCGAGGAGGCACAGTGTGTCTACCTATGCCTCCATCTTGGCCGGAAGTCCTGTTTCATTCAAATCTTGACAAGGCAGGACTCTACAACTGCATGTAATAAAAAATATATCAACTGACTTTGGGAAGGAGAGGTAAGAGGGCCCTAGAAAAATAGGCCTAAGAGACATCTAAGGCATTTATATAAATAGATCCCGAGTGAATCAAGTACCAGGGTATGAGTACAAAAACCATTTGATGAAACATATTAGAACAATTTTGGAAAAACAAGCATGACTGAAAATAAAAATAAATTCTATTCAAATATGGAGTCTAGACCCTGCAGGAAATTTCCTTCCAATACATGAGATAACTTTTTTTTGTTGTTGGGAACCTATTTGTTATAAAAACAGAGTATCTACAACAGGTGCCTAAAAACTCAGGATGCAACATTGAGCAGAAACACACACACACACATCCATACCTGATGCATGGGAAATCAATGAAGGCTTCAAAGTTTATCTGGTAAGACTGCCCTTTTCAGGCTCCACACTTTTATCAGCTGGACTGAAGACAAGCTCTGCTCACTCCTGGTAAGACCTCCAGCCCCCCTACCCCCAAAAGTTACAGCCTTGCCACCACCATCTGCCTGGGAGACCATCAGGACTAATCACATTTGTCTGTTTTTCCTATTTGCATCAGTCAAGAGAGATCCCATATTGAGACCCAAGTTGTACCCCAAAATATGGCTTCATATGTCCCCTAAGCACCTCACCTCTGCCACCTCCCCAACTCCGGCCAATGTTCCACTGTGCCTGCCTGATGTACTCAGAATCAGAGGAGTCCCTATATTTTCAAGCTCTTCTCTAAATATTCTTGTCACCTTATTCCCACTGAGACCTGTCTCCTAAGGACACTGCTTCCCCAGCCACTTGCACAGCTCATTGTAACTCTCTTCTCCCTAAAGCTCCCCAGTCTCTGCTCTCCCAATGCTTTTAAGGCTTTCTCTGGTTTTAAGCAATATGATTAAGATGTGTGTTGTTACAGTTTTCTTCATGTTTCTTTTGCTGGGATTCTTGAATTTCTTAGATTTGTGAAAATCGAATTTGGTAATTTTAAAAAAGATTTTATTTATTTTAGGGAGAGGGGAAGGTAGAGAGAGAGAGCAGAGAAACATCCTTTGGTTGCCTCTCACACGCACCTCAACCAGGTGCCAGGCCCACAACTCAGGCATGAGCCCTGACCAGGAACTGAACTGGCGACCTCTGGCTGTGTGGGACAATGCCCAGCCAACTGAGCTGCAGCAGCCAGGGCAGATTCGGTCATTTTTCTGCCATTAATTGTTCGTCTTCCCTCCTTCCCCATTCCATCTCACTCCATGCCCTCTGCCATTCCCTGTGTCTTCTCCTTCTGGGACTCTAATTACATGTACATTATGGGCCACTCACAACTGTCCTGCAGCTCATTGACACTGGGTGGGGGGTGGGTTGTTTGTTTTGGATAGTATTTACCGCTATGTCTTCGAGTTCACTTACTTTTCTTCTGAAACATCTAATCTGCTGTTAAATCCTGTCCAATATATTTTTTTTTACCTCAGATACAGATTATATTTTCAACTCCACAAAAGTTTAAAGTTGGTCTTTTTTTCTGTCTCTCCTAGCTTTCTTCTCCCTTCTTGAACGTAAGTAGTGTGTTTAGATTAGTTGTCTTGATATCCCTGTCTACTAATTCTATCATCTGTGTCATTCACGGGTCTGTTTCTACTGGTTGCTTTTTCTCCTTTTTATGTATCGAACTTTCCTGCTTCCTTGCATGCCTGGTAATTTCTGATTGGGATGTCAGACATTCTGAATTTCACCTTGTTTGGTGATGGGTTTTTCTTTTTTTTTTTTTTACTCCTTTAAATATATTCAAACAATGGTCTGGGACACCACTATGTTACCTTTGATCTTTACAAGGAGTACTTTTAAGCTTTACTGGGTGGAACCTGAGCAACCTTTAGTGTAGGGATCATCTACCTTTACTGCTGAGGCAATGCCCTTCTGAATATTCAACCCAACCTCGTATGTATGTGTTATGAGGTTTCTCTGCTATGACTGTTAGGAAAGTGAACTATTCTCAGCCTCATATAAACCTTGGGAATTGTTCTGCCTGCTCCTTTTTGGTGGTCTTTTCTCCAGACTTGGATAGTTTCCTTACATGTACCCACTGATGTGTTTAACTGGAGACTCAAGAGAAACTCCCTGTAGATCTAGACCTTTCTGTCTGGGAAGCTTTTCCCCTCTCTGGTAGTCTACCCTAAGAATTCTAGCTTGTTGGCCTCTTCGAACTCCCAATCGTCTCCTCCACTTGAGAAAACTGTAGGGCTTTATTTGGGCTCGCCATGTCTTTAGCAATGCTTGGAAATTCTCTCTAGGTAGTAAGCTGAAGCAATCACAGGAATCACTGTCCTGCTCTGCCTGCTGGGCAATGTCTGAAAACCACTGTTTCATACACTTTGATTTTAGTTTTTGCTTTTAGTTGTTTAAGATGCAAGAATAAATTCAGTTCCTATTTTTCCACCATGGCCCAAACAGCCGTTATATCAGACTGTATCAGACTGTAATCCTCACCACTCCTGGCTGCCACTGTCCACAGACCACCACATACCTGCCTCCAAGTCATTCACTCTATCTGAAAATGAATTAGCTCGTTGTTACTCACCAGAATACTACTTCTCTCATAAATCTGGCGATTTCAATACCCACTAGATGATCCTTTCACTATCCTGGCCTCTCAGTCTCCTGATTTCTCATTCCACAATCATGTCCTAGACCTGCCTCAGAGGTACACTCTCTTAGTTACACTCTGACCTGAAGTTTACCATAATTGCATCCATGGCAATTTTCAGCATTCTGTTTTTCAACCATAACCTTGTTTCTTTCCCTCTAGTACTTCAAATCTTCATCTAATTGGAAACTCACACACCCCATGTGTTTTCCTTCCTCCTTTACCCAGTTTAGATTCCACGGTCCATTGTTATCACTGACTACGTAACCCTTTACTCTTGGCCTGCATTTTCTTAGCGCTCCTCACCTGGTAAACTGCAACTGTGGTTAAACTTCTCTCTGCCAACTCTGCCCATGCCTGTGCCTGCCTGACAAAACAGGCTGGAGGAAAATATACAAACATGCTAACTGGTCTCTTCTGACATCCATGCCCTACAACAAAGCAGACCCTTAGTGTCCAACGATCCAACTCTACGTGATGCACCACAGTTTGATGTTTCGGACAATCATACACATACACGATGAATGGTAGTCCCATAAGAGTGTAATGGAGCTGAAAAATTTCTATGTCTTAGTTATGTCACAGCTGTTTAAACATCATAGCACAAAGCATTACTCACGTGTTTGTGGCGATGCTGACGAAGCAAACCTACTGCGCTGCTGGCTGTATAAATGTACAGCACACACAATTATGTAGGGTACATAATGCTTGATAATGATAAACAACTATGTTACAGGCTTATGTGTCTCATATACTACACGTTTTATCATTATTTAAGAGTACTCTTTCTACTTAGAAAAAATGTTTGCTGTAAAACACTATCTACATTCCACAGGCAGCGGCCTCATACATCTCGCCTTTACCACATGCCTTGATTGCGTCATTTTCTTGTACGTTTGAGTTAATCTCACATTACTTTGTACAGTAACAGGCTGTGCAATCTAGGAAAATAGGCTATACCATCTAGTTTAGTGTAAGTGTACTCTATGATGTCCACACAATGATGAAATCACCTAACGATGCATTTCGCAGAAGGTATCCCCATGGCTAAGCAGCTCATAATTGTAATTTCTAGTCCATTTTTCTCCGCTTTCCTAGGAAATAGTTTCATAACTTATCCTTTCTCTTCAATCCTTCAGTAACTGTTCCCCTATCTTCACTTGTGAGGCGGTAATTTTGCTCCCCGTTTTCTGAGAAGTATAAGCAAAGATAACTTCCCCAAGCTCCTACCACTTACCATATGCATCTCTATCTATACATTCTATCTCCTCTTCTGCTACTGCTGGAGAATGAGCTGTCAACGACTCTACCAAAGGCCGACCTGTCCACCTGTGCTCTGGACGAGGACTGCATCTCCTGCTTACTCAACGATGTAGTAGAGCAGGTCTTTCCTCTCCCTCTAGCACTGTCAATTTCTGTTGGCCCCACTAGGATAATGTATTACAGAAATACGCTTCAATATCTCTTTTCTTTAAAAATACCTTCTTAGTAGCTACGTTCCCTGTGCCTATTGTCCCATTTCTCTGCTACTGTTTACAGCATAACTGCTTGAAAGAAATAGCAACACTCATTGTCTCTTTCTCCTTGCAATTGATTTTGAACTTACCCCCACCACTCCCGTGAGACTATTTTTCTTGAGGACACCAAAGAGCTCCATGTTGCTAAATCCAAGGCTCTATTGTCAGTCAACACTAGCTGGTTCTTCCTTATTGTTGCAACTGCTAAGTGTTAGAATGGCCACAGGCTCAGTCCTCTTCTGAAGCAAAACCCATCTGCACAGGTGATCTCTTTCAGCTCCAAGACTGAATACCATTACAGGATGACAAATCCCAAATTTAGTGCTCAGGCCTCTCCCCTGCACTCCAAATTTATAAATCCAACAGACAGTTTAACCCTACTCAGATATCTAATAAGCATTTCAAACCCCTGATCTTCATGCCATCTGCCCCCAAATTGCTCCTTCCACAATCTTTTGCATGTCAGTAAATTGCCGCTTGATTCTCTCATTTACTAATGCTGGAAAGTTGAGAAACATCTTAAGACTCCTTTCTTTTCTTTACATGCCACCACCAATCCGTCAACAAGTACTGGTGAGCCTACTTTCAACATATACCTGGAACCTAACCACTTCCCAAACCCTCCACGGCTGTCAATCACCCTGGTTGGAAGTCACCCTCAGTCCCGTCTGTGTCATGCCACTGCCCTGATGAGCCTCTCTGGCTCTTGTTCTCAACTCAACAGCAGAGCCACCACTTTGCTCTTCTGCTCAAAGTCTTCCAATGGAGAGAGCCACCCTCACTCCTCAATGACCAGTACCCGTACGGCGATTCGGCCTGCCACTCTGACCCATCTCCTACTGTTGTTTTCCTCGGGGCTCAACTCAGCCACCGCGCTCTTGGAAATGCCAAACAAGTTCAGGACACTTGTCTCTTCCCGAACTGGTCAGTCAGGCTTCCTTTCAATCTCAGGTCTCTGCTCAAATGCACCATATCAGTAAGACCTCCCCTGACACCCTAGACAGAGTGTCACCCAATCACACCCCTTTCTCCCTGGTCTTGCTTTAGTTTTCTCCAAAGCACTTTTCACCATGTGACATAGTAAATATTTAATTTTACTGTTGTTTGACCCTGGATCTTCTTACTAGAATGTAGACTCTGTGCAGGCCATCTCCCCAGTGCTTAGCACACATTTCGGTACTTTCCTCTTCTTGAACCTTTCTTCATTTGGCTTCTAGGGCACACTAGCCTTCCCTTCTCCTGTTATCTCACTAGCTAGGCCTCTTTTATCTCCTTGCTGGAAATGAAAAGTGGTTGAGAGTACAAAACCCGATCTCAGGAAGATAAGCGTCTTCCAAGCTAAGCTGGATGGGGCCCACGGCAGCAGGAAGGCCAAGGAGAAAGATACTTTAGAACTCAAGGATAACAGGAACTCACTTTCTATGTATGCAGATGGGACATCTGCAGCAGGACAGCCAACATATAAAAGTTTATTAACCTTCTCTTACTGAAAAGGAAAACCACTTCCTAAAAGAGAGAATTTTTAAATTTATTTTTTATTGCTTCAACCAATGGAAAATATAAAGTTGAATTCACCATACAGTCACGGGAGCCCTGAAACAACTCTTACGGTAATTTATTTTCTGAAGAGCATAGGTAGTCCCCAATTTTTCTGTCCAGGACAGTGGACAGAATTATTATAATAAGGGTAAAAATGAGCATTTCTCTACCATAAAAACAAGGCTGGCTAAATGTAGCAAATAGTACTGAAAAATGCTCCTGATGAAAAAATAAATAAATAGAAACAACAAAATGGCATTTCCCTCTAAATTCAACCAACCTTGGAGGAAGTGACTGAGGAATTGTCACAGACTGTATGAGATTAAAGAGCAATAACAACTACACACAATTTGGAGCCCTCCCCTGAACCCGTGGAATGGGGTGTGGTGGGGGGGAGACACTAGCGGAAAAACTGATGAAATTTAAATAAAGACTATAATTTAGTTTAAAAGCAAACAAAGAAAACCTCCATTCAGCACAAGAACCCGAAACCCAGCCTCAGCACCTGGTGCGCATTCCCTGCACAAGAGCTTGCTCTACCTGGAAGTTCCCCTCCTGTCAAAACACACCTTGCAGGGCTGGGCGCCTTTAGAAGGTGCTTCCTTGTGTGGCTTCACCCTCCGTAACTCCACCCAGTTCAGTTCTTCCTTCCAGAACCACACACACATTAAATCTAATTCCTCTTTTACTTGATCTCCACATGTTTTACATTCTGACTCAAGTTTCTTTTTGAAGCTTGACACACCCAGTTCCCTTCATGTTACACATTATGATTTTTACATCCTACCCTATTCTTGCCACACAGCTTTTAAGGTGCTCCAGTTTGTCGATCGCCTTCCTAAAACTAATGCTTAGAATGGAGCGCCGGAGAGGAAGGAGCCTACCGAATTACTTCTCTTCTAGTTTCAGACCCTATGCTTCTCTGCCTAAAATCGTCCCCCCTCCTTCGGCAGCCACATCGTATTTATCACGAATCATTTACCCGCACTCGTGTCGTGTAAGTCAATCCCTTAACGTTCAATCCTATGACCTCTTTATTTTCTTCTTCACAGAATCTCACTGGCAAGTGGTAAAGTGCGGCCTCTGTCCAGAGTATTCCTCTGCGATGAGGGAGTCTCACTCATCTGCAAGTGATAATCATCGATCTCAATTGACCCAGCCACCGGTCACATTCACACTCTTTCAAGCTGCCGTGCACCTTTCCCAGAAACCAAAGAGTCAGATCCCAGGTTCCCAACAGCTCTTCCCGGGCGAGTCATCTATTATGCAAAGGCCACTCATTACTTCCTTACAAGTGGGCATCATGTTTATTTTCTGACCTTTCGCCCTCAACATCCTCCGATCCCTCTGAAGTCAAAGCGTCAGTCATTTTTGTGAGGTGTAAAAACGTACACAGGCACGTGCACAGGGATGCTCTGAGGTCCACAGTATGCAAAATCGTGCACATAAAGAGAACCCTGCTTAAACCCTGCTGTTGCATAATGGGCCTTGATAAAAATATAATAGCTGCAAAGAAGGCTTCCCGTATTTGTTGCTTTGGGCACAGAGGGTTCCTAAGTCAAGAATGGGATGTCAGCTACACTGCCGTCACCTCACACAACCTCTGGGACGAAAACCGAGGGAGGAGGCCCCCCAGCACCGACCGCGCGGGCCGGGTTTCCCGGAACCCTCACCTCTCTTGTCCAGGAGCCACGTAAACGCGAAGCAGGGCAGGAAACCTATGGGCCCCCACAGCACGAGCAGCGCGATGTCCCAGCTGGAGAAGCCGTAGGCCTGGCGCGCCGAGTTCTGGATGGGGCCCCAGGTGTTCCAGACCAGGCCCTGCGCGAAACCCAGCAGCGAGAAGAGTAGAAGCACCAGCCAACGGCGCCCGTACACCCGCCCGGAACCCGGGCCCGCCACGGGCAGCGCCGCCGCCGCCGCCGCCGCCGCCGCCTCCCGGCTTCTCCAGACAGTCCCCGGTGCAGGCCCCAGCCCGGGCCCCAGCAGCGGCTGCCGCTCCTCCTCGCTGCTCCAGCCGGAGCCCATGGCGTTGCGCGGCGCGCCGGGCCCCTGCCCAACGCGGTCCGGGGGGCCGCCGACCAGCCCCGCGCAGAAACGGCGGGCGGCAGGAGGAGGCGGAGACCGAGGCTGCTCCGGACAGCGTCGGCCTCGGGGGGCCGCGCCTGGTGCGCCTGCGCCGCGGAGCGGGCTCGACTGACGGGCGCGGCGGGTCCGAAGAAGGCTGGGCGCAGGGGTGGGGCGGCCCCCCGCGGGGTGAGACACGGAGTGGGGCCGGCGTCCTGGAGGCAGGACGGGGAGGAACTGGAGAGGCAGGAAGGAGCGCGGCCGACTGGGGCCGCGGGAAAAGGAACCTCCCAGAGAGGCTGGCTGTGTTAGGGGAGGCTGGGCAAGGAACCCGGGTTGCTGGAGGAAGTGTCCAAGTTTTACATCATGTGCCTAATAAACAACTCGGTGACCTCTGGTCACTTCAGCTAGTGTTTACCTCTGTATCGGGTTACTTCTTTTTTTCTTGGGTTTGCAACTTCAGAAATTATAGGGGAAGGTGGCATAAGTGGGAGGCACAGTAGGGACCCAGATGTGGCCACTTGAAAATCATTTTTTCTTTATGTACAGTAAGTACTGCCTAGTTTTACCAGCTTTTTGTATTGCATACCCAATGAAATTGTAAACTAGCCAATTTTATTCATATATGAAACATACAGGTACGTTTCTCCTTTCTCTTGTCATTAATAGGCGACCAATAAAGGTATGTTCCTTAAAACTGGAAGGTTTGCCCCCGAATGACTTAGATCCATATCGTTCCGATTTTGACGTGACGAAGAGTAAACGAGAAGGGTTCGGGTTAGGGTTGCTGATCTCCTGATCAAGATGTCGGTTGTTTATTTTGATATACAAATCCAGAAGTCTGGCAGCGGTCGGTTAGTGCCCTTGACAACCAGAGACCTGGCTTGCGTGGGTGGGACGATGAGTCGCAGAGAACACAATGAAAGGACATGTGACCTAGGTTCGTACTCCCCAGCAGCCACGAAAACAAGTGAGTCGTGTTGCTGCCAGAAGAGCAAAAGAGGTGGGACGAGAAGGAAAAGCGTGGAACCCCTACTATCCAAGGCTGGCAAGAGCGGAACGAACACAGAGCCACATTCCACCGCTCCCAGGCCCCCCAAAACCAAGCCGCCCCCTAAAGCTGCAATACAGTTGGGCAGACGCAAGCGCGCCAACGCGAGAAGGCAGGGCCTGACTAGAAAAGGAGGAGAAGCAGAAACGAAGCCAAGAAGACAACAAGGAAAGAAGGATCAAGTCTGGGCGAGATAAAAAGAGCCCCAACTGACGCCACGTGGCCACATTACCACAAAGGCGGAACGAAAACAAACCTGTGTAGCCCCGCCCGGCGCCTGTCACGTGGCTTGCACGTGAGCGGCGCTTCCGGAAGAGCCAGGTGGCCGGAGGTGCGCTTCCTCCGTGGGGCGGCTTGGGAGCCGGAGCCCCGCCCCTCCTCGAGTCCGGCTCCCGCTCCGCGGTGGGATTTCGGGCGGCCTGCGGCGGTGCCGGCCATGGCGGCGGGCCCGGGGGCGACCGCCGCTGCGGACCCTGCGGCTGGAAGCGGCGAGGAGGAAGGTAGGTGCCAGCTGACTCGGCGCCTCCCGTGAGGCCGTTTGGTCCAGCCTCTGGCCCTGCACGGAACCGTTTGTGTGTAGTGAATGTGGCTTCTCTCGGGTCGAGGCATCCATGTTTTTGATCCTCACCCAGGCCTGGGTCCCCGTGTCCTACCGGGGGTGGTGTAAGCATGGCGGGGCTTTGCATGCTACAGTGGATCAAAGTTAAATTTGTGGAATGGCAGCTCACCCTCGAGGTAAACGGAGCTACCTGGGACGGTTGTGAACAGGGCTCACGAGCTTTGTTTGATTTCGGTGGGATCCTGCCGTGAAGAATGGGTGGGGTTTGGAAGCTCCTGAGACCGGGGTCAGCGTCAGCAACTAGTGAGTGACTGCTCGATTCCTGGTACCGCTCTGGGGACTGCCACGGGATCCGGAGATGGTTTATAGCAGTGTGTCTTCCCAGTCGCGTGGAGAGATACAAAAGGAAAAAGAGTGGCTAGTCCAAGTGGTGGCGTAAAAACTGTTAGAACTACACCCTGGGCGAGGTCTGTCCCCGGGGGAAGAGGTCCCAGTGGGGAAAACACGCTTCGAGGTGCGGATAGTTTGCGGTGGGCCTTTGTGACCGGATTACATGGTGACAAACTCAGGCGGCAGTAATGGGGAGGCGTGGAAAACGACAGGAAGGATATGACTGGAGGTCAGTCATGTTTGCCCAAGGTGGGACGTGACCGTTCCAAACAGAAGGAACAAATGACAACTTTCTATCTGACCGCAGTCTCCTGCCGTTATCACTCGCTTGCTTGTGTACCCCAGGGAGACAGTTTTTGAACTTCATCTCTACCTCCACTGATGCTTCCGTTTTCTGCTCATCTGTATCCCCTAATCCAGTGGAGAGTTCATGTCGCAGTTGTCATTATGATCGCTCCCTTGAAAATACGCTACTATCTGCTGTCCCCTCCCTGCCTTTTATTCTTCTGGCAAAACCAGTACCCTAGATGAACCCCGCGTTTCGCCCTGCTTGCGCCTCCTTGCGCCATGCAGGTGAACTTTGCTGGAAAAAGGCCTGGACAGGTTGATGGCACTGTAAAATGAAAACGGTCAACTCCTGGGATATTCACTCAGCGCTGGCCGGAGACCTTCCGGTCCTCTGTTTCTGTGTGAGCCTGCACGCTCTTCGTCTCTTATTTTCAGCCGATGACGTCTTTGTCAGTCAGGTCAGTTCTGTGTCTGATCTGCCACCGGTACCCCTTCACTATCAGATCCTTGTCCAGATCGTCCGCAGTTCTCAGCTAAATCGCGACTGTGTCTTCAGGCCATGTGCCCCGTTTCCCATCTGGCACACCTCCAGTCCCTTCCTTCTCTATCCAGGACCAAAAAGTGACACTAACTTACTGAAAACTCTTCAGGGAATTCCATTGCACTAGAACTTAGAATAAAATCCAGACTCCTGCCAAAATCTTTGGTGTGGGCTCTGCTCTTGTCTCCAGGAACTTGTCACTCACCCCCTTCCTCTTAGCCGCTTCTCACATGGCCGGGTCCTTAATCTTCAGGGTTCAGACTATGTCACCACCTGAGACCTTATCAGAACCACCTGTTTGAAACACTGGTCGTAGTTTAAATGACCCCTAACCCTAAATGTCGCATAATACACCATGCTTCTTTCATTTTACTCATCACAGTCTGTAATTACTTGTTTATTATTGTTTCTTTCTGTGCTGCGGGGGTAGGACCTACATCTGCTTTTGTTCACCTCAGGCAGCACGTGCAGGCGTAATGGACACTTAATACCTATTTGTTGAGGGAATGAATAAGAGCGCCCTGTGCCAAGTCCAGAGGCCAGAGGGGAAAGAGCTTGGCTTGTCCCAGGAACTGAAAGGAGTTGGTTTGAGAAGTGGGGAGAGAAGAAGAGGGATCCTGAAGGGCACCTTGTGCCAGTGTAAGAAGTCTGGACTTTATGACAATGGGAAGCCTTTGAAGACCTTAGCAGGGGCAAGTAACATGATCAGATTTAGTTTTAACACATTGTGTACTGCTCACGAGGTTTCGTGCGCCGTCTGTTAAGGACCGCTCACGAGTTTTCTCGTTTTTCATGCGCCATCTGTTATGGACCTTAGATGTCAACACACTGTCTTGTCCACATCAAATGAAGCGATCTCATTGGTGGAAACCGTGCAGGTCAATCTACGAAAAACTATATAATTGCACGAACCCATAAAGCATGGCAGTTACATTGTATTTGGGTCATTTGAATAGTCTTCGTCTTCAAGTTCCTGGCGCTTTTAGAAATGCCCCCTCTCAGAAAAAGGAAGGAAACCAATGAAACTGATACACTTCCGGAAGTATTTAACGATAATTTATCAGATATTCCTAGT
Source organism: Macrotus californicus (assembly GCA_007922815.1). NCBI lineage: Eukaryota > Metazoa > Chordata > Mammalia > Chiroptera > Phyllostomidae > Macrotus > Macrotus californicus. The sequence goes on along the minus strand of VMDR010016160.1, from coordinate 8,285 downwards.
GAGATTGAAGATGCAGATGACTGTTTTGACGATTCCGGAGACAATCTGTAGTTATGATGATTTCAATAACGTGCAGTTTGCCAAAAAATGTGCGGTCCCTGGCGTATGTCTTAGAGATTTCTGTGTGGTACGCAATGTGTTAAGAAGATCACTCTGGCTGAAGGGTAAAGCGTAGACTCAAGGGAGAAAGACTAAAGGACAAAGTACTTACTCCCCATTAGTTTCAGTTTTCTTCTCTGTGTAAAATGCGTGATTAGTGTGAAAGTTTGAAGGTGCTGATAGATCATCTGGCATAGTATCTGGCAGGAATTATGTATTTACGAATGGTAACCATTTTTATTATCCATAGAAAAAACTGGCAGCATGGGTGGCTGACTGATGTTGAAACTGAGGGAAAATAAATTAGAGATATCTGAAATGCCCAGCCTCAGGAATGACATATAAGTTAGGAACCTGAAGAAAAGGAGGTGGTTGGGAGAGCGCTGTTGAGTTTTAATGGGAATGTGGAGTCTAGGTTTGGAAGGGCGCTGCCAGAGAAGATGTTAGCGTGCAGCAGGGGAAGACGAGCTTTTTGTTTTCCATGGTATTCACATACCGTAAGTTCACCGTTTCCAAGTGTGCAGTTCAGTGGTCTTCAGCAATTTCACAACGTTGTGCAGCCATCACTACTATAATTCCAGAACATTTTCAGCACCCCCGAAAGAAACCCGGTACCCATTCACAGTCACTGCCCATTCACCCCTCTCTCCAGCTCCTGGCAGTCGCCAGCCTACTCTGCGTCTCTACGAATTGGCCTGTTCTAGACACTTCAGACAGATGGAATCCCGTACTACGAGGCCTTTTGTGTCTGGCTTCTTTCACATCGTGTAATGTTTTTGAGGTTCCCCCGTGTCATAGCGTGTATAAATACACTTCATTCCTTTTTATGGTTGAATAATAGTCCATACATAGTTTGGGTAGACCACATTTTGTTTATCCATTCATCAGTTGATGGGCACTTAGGTTTTCACTTTTGGGCTATTAGGACTAATAGTGCCGTGAACGATCACATGCAAGTGTTTGTGTGAGCGTATATTTTCAGTTCTCTTGGCCGTATATCTAAGAGTGGAATTTCTGGGTCATATGAAAGTTACATATTTAGCATTTTGAGGAGACTGGTGATTCTTGATCTGAAGGTCCTAAGGAGGGGAAAAGAGTGGTCAATTTAGTTTTATCCTTGGTAAAAATGTACTATTCTGGTGAGTGATGTCGATAATGGGGATAATGGGGTCGGGGGGCATACCTGTGTGGGTGGAGGGAAAATGTGTGAAATCTCTATACCTTCCTCCTACTTTTGTTGTGAACCTAACAGTAATCTAAGAAATAGCCCTAAACAAACAAGTATGAAACACTTTGTTAAGAATCAACTTAGATTCTGAGTGTGAGGTGTTTCTTCCAGGATCACATTTCAGGGAAATAAAAATCATGATTCTTTAAACCTGATTCTTTCAGGTTTCAGATGAGCTCTCATAGTTTTAGCTGCAGCTAGGTAGGTCCATTATGAAGAGGAGCACATATTCTTCCTACCTGTTCCTTCCGTCCTGCCCAGGGAGATAGCTCGTTCCAGGGTTGTACAGACTTGAGTCTCACACGTGGCTGACACTCCTCTACGACTAGATTTACTCTTTAGTAGTGATGCCACACTCTGTGTCATTCTTGTTCTCATTTTAAAAAAAGGTCAGGGGGGCACAGGAATTTGAAGAAAAACAAATCTGTGTGATGTCAAAGAGTAAAAAATTCCCATGCTAGAGCACGTGTAATTGATATGTAGCTAAAATACTTCATATTTGACAATGCTGAATATTAGAAAAATAATACCATTGAATATTTTTTAATTGTGGTAAACAAGTAACAAAAAGTTCATCATCTTTGCCATTTTTAAGAGTACCATGTAGCAGTGTTAAGTGTATTCACATTGTTGTGAAACAGACCTCCAGAACCTTTTCATCTGGCAAAGGAAATGCCCTTGCCCGCCCTCTGTCGGCTCTGGTAACTGCCATTCTACTTTCTGTTTCTATGAATTTGCCTGTATTAGATACTTTGCGTAAGTGGAATAATACATATTTATCTTTCTGTGACTGGCTTATTTTGCTTAGGATAATGTCCTCAAGGTTCATCCATGTTGTAGCATGCGACAGGATTTCTTTCCCTTTTTTTTTTAAAGATTTTATTTATTTATTTTTTTAGAGAGAGAGGAAAGGAGGGAGGAAAAGAGGGAGAGAAACATCATTGTGTGGTTGCGTCTCACGTGGCCCCCACCGGGGACTCGACCTGCAACCCAGGCATGTGCCCCAACCGGGAATTGAACGGGCAACCCTCTGGTTCACAGCCCGCACTCAATCCACTGAGCTACACCAGCCAGGGCGGATTTCTTTCCTTTTTTAAAAAAAGATTTTATTTATTTATTTTTAGAGGAGGAGGAAAGGAGAGAAACATCCATGTGCGAGAGAAACATAGATTGGTTGCCTCTCTCACACCCCGAACTGGGGACCTGGCCGTCAACCCAGGCATGTGCCCTGACTGGGAATCAAACCAGCGACCCTTCAGTTCGCAGGCTGGTGCTCAATCCACTGAGCCACACCAGCCAGGGCTCTTTCCTCTTTAAGGTTGCATAGTATTTCACCGTATGTCTGTACTACATTCTGTTTATCCATGTGTCAGTGGACGTTTGGGTTGCTTCCCCCTTTGACTGTTAGGAATAGTGCTGCTGTGAGTATGGGTGTGCAGATATCTTCATGACTCTGCTGTTGAATATTTTTGATGAAACTTGAGATAAAATAACCAGTTTATTTTGGATTATGAAAAATTTACTTAGTGGAAACTGAAGTGATGGAAACATTTTGGTAGAAATTTTGAAGATACTTTGGAGCATTTTAAAGAGCTTTTAGTCTTTTGAAACACCACTCTTTCTAGTACTCACCTCACTTAAAGTATATATTTACCTTTCCTTGCTCTAGGTTTAAGACCAGTATTACTTTTGAATCTGTCTGGTTCATAAGTGGATTAAAATAAGGAGGAGGGGTAACTGGGCAAGAGTGACAAGTGTAAGGTGACGGGAAGAAGAAGACAGTAGCTGTCCAGCATGTAACTGTCTCCTGTCCCCAGGTGAACTTGCTCAGGTGTTCACTCCCTTCAAAGTACTGGCACTGGCAAGGTAACGTCATAACAGCCTCGCCATTTCTGTTTGTGGTGTCTTCAGTGACAACACCTTCTAGACCTTGAAATTCAAAGGATTTATAACTATTCTTCAGTTTACTGAAGAATTACACTAACTTTCAGGAGAATTTTCTTAATTTGTATTAATGTTTTAAAACAGTGACTATAAAATTAAAAAATTATCTTTGGTGTAAATTTTACCATTTGGTCTTTAGTAATTTTGTTAAGTAGTGCTTCCATAATTCCGTCAGTGTTCATTGTTTTTCTGACGTGGCCCAATGTTCATTATTTTTTACCCTAATATCTTCCTTCCTATTATCTACCATTCTAGAGGTTGTAAAAGTTTTTATATGTATTTTCACTAGCTGGCAGACTGATGAAACCCTCATAGGTTTATATGTGTATATTTAGAAATAAATTAGATCACCATGCCAAATTTTTATTCATGCTCTATCACTATGGTGTCTGTATTTTAACTTGTGATGTACTCTTATGTCACCTTCTGAAAGTTTTTGAATAAGATTGAAAATATTAAATTTAAATTTAATCATTATTAAAATTCTATGTGACATGAGCTGTGAGTTCATTTTAACTTCAGGATCTTTGTTGTATTCTATTACTATTAGGAAGGTATTCTGGAAACTTGTATTAGTACATACAGATTCAGGGAAAGTTCCCGGGACTGAAAATCTCCCTCTGTAAGCAGAGGGCAGGGAGAGACTGAAGAAAGAGGCTGAACACTCCAGTATGGCAATTAGTGGAGATTAGTAAGGGAAGTTTGCACATGAGGAGCATCTTGGGTGGCTGCAGGGTGGAATGGTTTCCTCCACCTCTTGGCAGGCATCAATGAATTATAGATGGTAACGGGGGGCATATCATAGTTACTAGCACGTGAATGCTGCCAGGCACGGAAAATTACTTTTTTACATGCTCAGGACAACGGCCTGTTCCAGGAACCAGCACCTAGTGAGAGTGGGGGGGAGAGGTGCTGGTTTACGTCAGAGTGAACAGAGACTACAATCAGACCGCCTCTAAGGGGATTTTTAGGGAACAGCCTCAGGTCCTGCAGTGGTGACATGGAACAGACTCTCGTCACAGCTTAGTGTGTTTTTCTTATTCTTGTCTTGAGTTCCAAATCTCATATACACACCCACACCAGATACTAATTGACTGAAGCAGGTTGCTAAGCAACTCAGAGAAATTAGATTTCAAATTATCTTGTTCTTTTCATTAATTAACTACAAAAAAAATTACTGAGAAAGGGCAGTTTGCTTTTTGATGGTATTTCATGCTCTCCAAAGAATTAGTGGTTAATAAAGCTATAATAAATTGCCTGAATAACATGCTATATTCAGAGGGAGAAGAGACTGTTGTACAACACCTAGATTACTAATCTGTTTTTTTGAGCAGTTTCTAAGTCATCTAATTAGACATTGCTGCTTCCTGCAATTTTAGACTTAAATACACTATCCTTTAAAGGCTGTCACGGTCGCTTCATAATTTTTATAGCTCTTTGCAAATACTTTGGACATGGAATGACTGGTGTGTCCCTAGGCTATTTAATTATTACAGTGTAGATTGCATTCTTCTCTAAAGGAAATTGTAACACTTAAACTTGTTAATTTAATGGCCTGGTTCATTGTTGATTAAACTTTCAGAAACCAAATTAGTTTTATCTCACAACCAGCTGATTGTTTTGTTTCACTGGTAAAAATTCTGTAAATATGCTAATTTCCTATTGTGGTGAGCATCCTACTGCTCTGCACTGCATACGTTTTATAACACTTTTCATTCATGGAGCAGGTTGGAGCATTCCCTATATTCCAGGCACTGGGCCAGGTGCTTTAGTTTTTAGAGTCTCCAATTTAATAAGGTCTTGCATTTTTAGATCAGCATGGGAACTTTCAAAGCCATATGATCTACTGGCTCTGATTTAAGGTAAGCAGAATAAATAAATCCCCAACCCCAAAGAACTGGCGTTTCTATTTATCTCTGCCCCTTAAATTTCTAGAAGTAAAATCTTCAAAGCTTGAATATTTTACAAACTTAGAACTGACAGAATGCCACAGTGGGTCAGACCAGCCATAATTCATCCAACTTAGGCCACAGAGAACTTTATGGGGATGTTAAAAAGAGAAAACAACAAAAACCAAAACTCAGCTGAGTAAAATGTAGACATCTTATATGCTTTGTCAACAGTTCATGAATCAGGCAGCGCCCCGTCTAGCAGGTAGAAAGGAGCTATACAAAATGAAAGACTTTTAGGGGCACAAGGGAGCAGGAGTCCGGAAGTTACACCAGTAAAAAGTGGATTGGTTGTGGCCAAGTCATTTCCCTTAGGGGATGTCAGGGTCTGTCAGGCAGATTGCCTCACTACTGCTGACCAGGGGATGCCTGATTGGTTTAACAGTCCATTTCTAGGAGAGGCTGAAACTGTAATTAAGTCTTGGATTGGTGACTTGGGTGGGGTTTAACATAAGTGATTCCATTTTGGGCCCATTGTCTTGTTTTTAACAGAAAGAATATGGTTGTCCTTGAAAACAATAGCCTCAGAAGGCTAGGTATTATACTAGTAATGAGCTAATGACAGAGTCTTGACTGTAAGAGTTAACTTTTTCTATGTGAAAGGATTCAGGAGGGTAGAATTTTGCTGGTTTTGGCTCAAATTTTCCTGGGCCTTTCTTTTATCTTTCAGGATGGCTAACCATATGTCTGTTTTCTAGGCCAAAGGTAGGACAGGAAGGTAAGGGCAAAATAGGCCAACTCAGCAACTTCCAGGTGTATCTCCAGCCACTCCTGTCTGCAAAGGAGTCTGGGAAATGTCAGCTACTCCCTTTGCCCAAAGTTCTTTTAGTAAGAAAGAAGAGAATGGGTATTGGGTAAGGTAGGCAACCAACAGTCTCTACTACAGGGGTTAACACCTCCCCTAACACACACACACACACACACACACACACACACCCCAAAACATTTCTCCCTCCCCAAAGACACATACGGATTTATTATCTATGAATCAACCTAAAGCTTTCCTGAATCTGTTCACCTTTTCAGCTTATATTGCCTCTCCTGAGTTTTTAGTGCTAGTGCAAGTCCCTCAGTTTTAATTCTGTGGAACCAGGACTGTGCAGTGGAAAGAGCAGGGGCTTGGAATCAGGGAGCCTGGCACAGTTCCAGTTCATCACCAGGGTGTTGACCTTTGACATCTGGGCTTCCATGTCTTCCTTTGGATAGTGGTAATAAAATACCTTCTCAGCCTGTGTTACAGGCTTCTTAGAGCATCACATGTGCATTTTTATTTTAATGTATATAAGAGTACATGGCAAATTTCTCCATCTTTACCATCTCTGCCTTCGTCACTGCCCCTCCTTGTTTTTCAGGGCCAATTTCAGTAGCTCTCTAACTCAATTCCAGTCCCTACATCTCTACACATTTCTACACAGCCCTCACTTTTATTGTTAATGGAGGAATGTACCATGGGGAAAATATTTAGTAAATAGTTTTTACTTCTAAACATTAGGTTCTTTATATTTTCAGATTTATGTTGTGGTAGTAGATATTTTATGTCTTTGTGTTTACATATATAATATATTTGAATGTATATATAGCTTATGATTAATTATTTTGTTAAAAGCAAATTCTATGCCCGGGCTGGTGTGGCTCAGTGGATTGAGCGCCAGCATGCAAACCTAAAGGTTGCTGATTTGATTCCCAGCCAGGGCACATGCTTGGGTTGAGGGCCAGGTCCCCAGTAGGGGGTGGGCGAGAGGCAACTGATCGATGTATCTCTCCCTTTCTTTCTCCCTCCCTTTTCTCTAGAAGTAAATAAATAAAATCTTACAAAGTAAATGAGCAAATTCCTATAACATGAGTTACTAGGTTAGTGGGTGGCTCTTTGAGACACATCTGCTTTATTTTCCCAGTTGTCACTTACAGGGTAGTTCTAATTTATATGCCACAAATGAGAGAGTATTATGAATACATTGTGGCTTTTTATACATAGTCTAGCAAAACTATGAAAATATATAGTAAAAAGTGTAGCTTGTCCACTTTCATACGCATAGAATCTAGGGACTACAAGTCCAGGAAGATTTGGTGCACTGCAGTCTAGGTAACCTTGTATTTATAGGCCAGTATTGGTTCAGACCTTAAAAGTGAATTTATCATACATGTTAAAAGTGAGAAAAGAAAAACATCTCAGGGAAAGATAGAAAAGTGTTTTATCCCTCCTCACATCCTGTTTTCTGTAACAAGGTTCTTCAGTACTTATAGGTCACGTTAAGATAGACTTGGGGCTTCCTTTACATTGAGACCTTAGAGTGCTGTCTCCCTTCCTCGCCCCATGTAGTCCCCAGCCCTCCTCCTTGCCCTCTCCCACAAAGCATCCCCACTGATTCCTCCTTACTGGAAGCCTTGACTGTGTAGAAGGTGACAGATCATTCTCAAGTGTCAACTGCTGAAGGCTCAGAGCCTGCTCACGTTCACCAAGGGTTTACGGAAGGATTCCGAGTTTTTGCCCTTATCTGAGGAACAAGGCCAAATTGGCTTAAATTTTTATTGTCTTTAAAAACAAGCCTTACATTCAGACAAGTACAAATTACTACTAAAGTTCTTCGATGAGTCCTTCCCCATCCCTCTTCCTTTTATCAGAAAGTTTAGGAAAAAGTTGGATGATGGGAGAATTTGTATTATTTATGGGCTTTTCTTAATTTTTTTGAGTTAAGTATAATTACAGATTAGGTAACTGAAATACGTGGTTTAGCTGATATGTTTTGGGGTCAGAGTATGATGCATTTTTTACCTTTGCCAAAAAACTTTCATCTTAAGATGTCTTTTACTTGTTCTTTTATTTAACAAACATTAGTCTTTACTATCCTATCCAAAATTAACATTCTCTGGTTCTGTGAAATTTATTGAAGCATTCAGTTAGTGTATAGCCCCTGTACTATTTGTAAATGCAATTAAGGGCGAGGATTAACATCCTAGTACATTTTTTATCCCTTTAAATCTTCTTTAAAGTATATTTAATTGGTTATACTATTACACTTTTCCCAATTTTTCCCTCTTTGTCCCCCCCTCCACCCTGCACCCCC
>VMDR010016159.1:0-21457 GCA_007922815.1 Macrotus californicus | reverse complement strand
TATGGTTTCCTTTTTTATAGTTACATTTCTAATCCATTTGGATTTTATTTGTGTATATGGAAAAAAGTAGGAATAACACTTTCATTTTTTCCAGTTGTAGAGTCAATTTTCTCAGAATACTTTGATAAATAATATACTTTTCCCTACCCCCTGATTTCTGATACCAGAATTATCATATAATAAATTTATATATTGTATTCATTTGTGAGCCATCTATGCTATTATGATATATATTTTTAAACTATCAATTGTTTTAATTCTTAAGGTAAAAGTATATTAATTTGAAAATTTTTAAAAAATTTTATTTATTTGTAGAGAGAGGGGAAGGGAAGGAGGAAGAGAGGGAGAGAAACATCAATATGTGGTTGCCTCTCACATGCCCCCTACTGGGGACCTAGCCCGCAACCCAGGCATGTGCCCTGACTGGAAATCGAACCAGTGACTCTTTGGTTCGCAGGCTGCACTCAATCCACTGAGCTACACCAGCCAAGGCTAATTTGAAATTTTAACAAGAAAGTTACTTTAAATTATGCTTATAGTTCTTAATAGTAAGGAAAAATATTTATAAAAAATCAGATTTCAGTCTTCAAAAGCGTGGAACTATAATCGAATGGGAAGGAATAAATAAATCTCATTGTAAATTCTAAATGTGATGAAGATAGGATTTTAAGTCAGTAGCCAAAAGATGTATTATTAAATAAATGGTATTGAATTAACTGAAATGCTATTTATGAATATAAAATAAAATTAGATATTTATCTCATACGTTGCAACCAATGAATACTAAAACACTGAAGATTTTGTATATAAAACATATGACCAGAAAAAAGTAACAGAAGAAAATGCAGGGGTGTCTTTACAGACTTGCAGAGTGAAGAAACCCCTTCTATGTGACACCAATGGAGAGACCGTCCAGACAGAAACCAGCAGGGAAACATTGGACTTAACCCATCAGAGCAGGCAGACTTGGCCTTACACAGTGTTCCTCCCAACAGCTGCAGGATACACATTGTTCTCAAACACACATAAAACATTTTCCAGGGGAGGTCACATGTTAGTCAACAAAACAAATTTTAACAAATTTAAGATAAATTGAAATCATAGCAAGCATCATTTTTTACCATAATGGTATGAAACTAGAAATTCATTACTGGAAGAAAATTTAAAAATTCACAAATATGTAAAGATTAAAAAAGCATGTTACTGAACAACCCATGGGTCAAAGAAGAAATCAAAAGGGAAATCAAAGAGTATTTTGAAAAGAGTTTTCTATATTTATTGAAAATGTAGCCCTGGCTGGTGTAGCTCAATGGACTGAGCATGGGCCTATGAACCCAAGGGTCACTGGTTCAATTCCCAGTCAGGGCACATACCTGGGTTGCCAGCCCGGTCCCCAGCGGGGGACATGTGAGAGGCAACCACACATTTATGTTTCTCTCCCTCTCTTTCTTTTTCCCTTCCCCTCTCTCTATAAATAAAGAAAATCTAAAAAAAATACAAATGGAAATACAACATACCAAAACTTCTGGGATACAGCAAAGAAGTTCTAAGGGAAAATGCATAGCAATAAATGCCTATCACAAGATACAAGAAAGATAGTAAATACATAGCCTAACTTTACACCTCAAGAAGCTAGAAAACTAGAACAAACTAAGCCTGAAGTTATCAGAAGAAAGGAAATAGCAAAGATCAGAGTGGAAATAGATGAAATAGAGACTGAAAGAAAATGGAAAAGATCGATGAAACTACGAGATGGGTTTTTGAAAAAACATAAAATAGACAAACCTAGACTCATCAAAAAAGAGCGAGAAAAGAGACGTTACAGCTTATCATGAAAACACAAAGGAGCGTGAAAGACCACTATGAACGGCTATGTAAGACCTGAAACCACACGTCTCCTAGAAGAAAGCACAGGCGGGCAGTTCCTTGGCATTGGTCTGGACTCTGGGTCTGATGTCAAAAGCAGAGGCAAAAGCGAAAGTAAACAAGTGGGACCCCATCAAATTGACAAGCTTCTGCACAACAATGGAAACCATTAGCAAAATTAAAAGGCAACATACTGAATGAAAGTATTCGCAAACTATGTATCTGATGAATAATGAATATAAAGGTGTACAAAAACTCATACAACTCAATAACAAAATTACAAAATTAAAACAATCTGATTAAAAATGGTCCGTGGAACTGAATAAACATGTTTTTAAAGACACAGATGACCAACAAGTGCATGAAGAGGTGCTCAAAATTGCTAATTGTCATAGAAAAGGAAATCAAAACCATAACGAGGTATCACATCACACTTATTAGAATAGCTATCACTAAAAAGACAAATATTGGCAAGGATGTGAACAGAAGAGAACCCTGGTGCACTGTTGCTGGTAATGTAAATTGGTGCAGCCACTATGGAAACAATATGGAGGTTCCTATAAAAACTAAAAACAGGCTCTGGCTGGTCTGGCTTAGTGAGTTGAGTGCCAGCCTGTGAACCAAAGGGTTGCTTAATCAATTCCTGGGCAGGGAACATTCCTGGGCTGCAGGCTGGGTCCCCAGTAGGAGGCTCTCAAGAGGCAAACACACATTAATGTTTCTCCCCTCTCTAAAAACAAAAAAATATATAAAAAAAATTAAAAACAGAACTAACATATGATCTAGTATTTCCACATCTGGCTCCATATCCAAACAAATTGAAGTCGCTATCTTGAAGAGATATCTGCACCTCCATGTTCATTGCACCATTAATTAAAGTAGTCAAGAAACAACCTAAGTGTCCATCAACAGATAAGTGGATAAAGAAAATGTGATATATAATGAAATGTTATTGAGCCTTAAAAAGTAAGGAAATCCTTCCATTTGTGACAACATGGATGGACCTTGATTGCATTATACTAAATAAAATCTGTTGGAGAAAGACAAATACTGTATTATCTCACTTGCATGTCTGATCTGAAAAAACTGAACCCGCAGGGACAAAGAACAGATTGGTGACTGCCAGATGCAGGGGTGAGGCATGTGTTTAACAGATTTAGGTGATCAAAAGCTAAAACCTTTCAGTTATGTGTTGGGCTGTCATGTACAGCATGGCGACTATAGTTAATGATACTGTTTTGTATGTTTGAAAGTTGCTAAGAGAGTAGATATTAAAAGTTCTGGTCATAATAATAAATTGTAGCTATATGAAGTAACAAATGTTAACTAAACTTATTGTGGAAATCATTTTGCTATAGATCTATATCAAACCATTATGTTACACATCTTAAATGAATGCAATATTATATGTCAATTGCATCTCAATAAAACTGGAAAAATTAAGCTAGGAACTAGACAATAAAAATAGAAATCATGGATTTCAATCTGGTGTGTTTGGTGCAGTGTGCTACTTTAAGAATAAAGTGTAATGCTGACACCCCCACCATTTCTTTCCCTCGTCACTCTCTGGCACAAGACTCTGATTTATTGTCTTGGGTACTTACCCACTGCCTGAATTATCCTCATTCTAAATTCGTTAGCTTGTTTATCTCCCCCTAGTAGAGACAACCTTTCTTGAGACCACAGACTTTCTCTGTCTGTTTTGCTCTTTATACCCTCAGCCTCCACAACACTGGCATTGTAGTAGGTGCTCAGTAAATTCATTGTTAACTGAATGAGACTAAAGAGATCGCGCATGTAAGAGAATGACTTGATCCTGCGGGGGAGGTCAGTGTAAAAACCTAGCCGAATTCTCATGACATCACTGCTAAGTGGGTATCGTTATTATTATTCTCATTTAGAAAATTAGGAAACTGAAATTCAGAAAGGTTAAAGTACTTGTTCAGTTCAACTGACCACTAAGTGGCCAAAGCAGCGCGTTCTAGCCCCAAATCCTGTACTCCGCAGGCTGCGTGTTGACAGAGTTACAGTGAAACTGGTTTCTTGTGTTACATGTTTAATCCCATCCTAACGATCTTGGATGTGAACTGGTCAAAAGTATCATTAAGTCAAAATGCTGTATTTTGCCGTGTATAATGCACACCCACGAATTTAGCCCAAACTTTCAGGAAAAAAATCTTTCGTTTTAATTTTTTAATTCAATTATTTATTTATATTTAGAAACAAAACAGATTACTGCATTCCGGGGTATTATTTTGCATGTGGATATCATTATTGCTTTCTAGAGTTGCACTTTTAACGCATAAGCATAAATGAAAGAATTAGAAACATTTGTATAGATACAGCATGAGTACTGCCCGTGTATAATGTGCATCCTTTTTTCTCCTCAAAAATGTGGGCAAAAAAGTGTTCATTATATAAGACAAAACACGATAAATAAGTAAGTGAGTGTGTGTTTCTGTTCCCAAATGGAATGCATTTTGTCAGGATGTGTAAGCAAGCTGGGCACCACACAAGATTTAGTCCAGAAAATAGTTGCGAGACTGTAACGACTGGAGTATTTGTACTTGTCAGTGCCGTGATGTAACTGAGGCGACCCTCTGGCTCTCAGCTCTCAAAGGCATTTGTACCTGAGCTTAAATCCCATGTTTGGAGATGGTCTCAGAGTACTGGGGATGTAGAGGTGGGCCATGTTTTGCTTCGTTTACCCATGCCTACCCAAAGCACACTCAAGAAACACTATGAGTTCTCTTAACATGTCAAAACAGAGCCCTCAAGAGAAAAATGGAGTACTTTGTTGATGTGCAACCTTTTTCTGTCTTTTGAGTTTCAGGGAAGTTATTCGTGGTACTTGGGTATAGTCCTTTTCTTTGGGATTTCCATTAAAAAGTGAGAGCTTGGTTGATTTTGATGCCACCTTCTGGCTGCTACTGAAACTTCACCTTAAAAAGATTGTGTCAAACCAACTTTGAACATTGTCTAAGAGAACACAATTGCCTGGTGTGAGCTTTTCAGACAGAGAAACAGGAAAGATGAAGAGAACAAAGCTCTTCCATTTAGCTTTTGCATCAATTTGGGAGCTAAGTGAAGCAACATTTCCAATCTTACAAAGAAAGATGAACCAGGTCTTGTGTGGATTTTCTCTACGGCTACATGGGTAAGTTAGTTTTGCAGGGAAGACTCTGTCCTGGTTGGGGTGCTAGGTTGTGCTGGCCATCACATTTCACTACAGCATGGACTGGTGGGAAGCTGGCTGCCAGGCGTCAGCTTTCAAAATGTCGTAGAAGCCCTTGCTATCCCCAGAAGTTTAATTCAACACGAGAAGACTCTTTGCCTGCTTTTCCTGGATGCTAGAATTCTAAGTGTGCACGTATAGGAGAAGTACAGAGATGCTGATTTGCACTGTAGATCTGTATATAAACTTTTAATTAATCTTCTCATTTTTGGTCAGATTTCTATGAACTCTGAGTCCAAAATATCTCATGATTTCTAACAGGCAAAAGCATGGCCCCATTTTCGTAGTCACTGTGGTGCCTCCATCACTCTCAGATGCTCTCCATCTTTCCAAACTCACTGAGACCTGTTGTGTAACTGTGAGCAGACCCCTTTCCATATCCTCAGCTGGAATAGTGAGGTTTATTCCTTCTTAAAATTTTATTCTTGTATCTCCATGAGTTTCAGGAAAGAATAAAGATGGACTGAAGTGCATGCTAGGTTATCTTAAATGAGTAGTTTGCAGTTACTTCTATTTTGTTGTTCCTGAGTGGAAAATAATTCAGGTTAAACAATGAATTACTTTTTCAGTCACAACACAGAATTACTCAGCTCCAACCACCACCATCTACTTTGTACCTAAGGAATCCGAGGTCCACTGATGTTTAAGAATAGCAGTCAGACTGTAATGAAATGATGATGAATTTGTGCTGAAAAAATATGGATTTTAAGGATTCTAAGATTCTGAAAAAACTTGTGGAATTTGCTTCATTCATTCTACATCTGATAGCTACCTAGAATGGGCCAAGTGCCAGGCTAAGTGTTAGTAAGGTAGGGATATAAAGATGAATAAGATATAAACCTTACCCTTGAGAATAACTTAATCCAGTGAATAACTTTAGTTTATGTAGCATTTGCAGGTTATAAATCAATGTTACCCTAGGGGACTCTTGACACTTCCTGATTTACCATTCACAGTTTTAACCACTCCTAAGAGACTCCAGTGATGGATGACATGCATTAATGTATTCATTTGCTCAGGTACAAATTTGAATCACATGCACCACGAGACTGTGTGGATGACAGAGCTGCTTGGGTGGTGAAAGAGCCCAGCTGACTCTCGTGGAACCAGGAAGTACCTTGAGTGGGTTTTGTCCAAATTTATAACCAGATCTTGAGCCATCTGGACTTGATAGGATTACAAACATGAAATGTGTTTATTTTCCCCGTCATTGCCTTTAACAATGTTCTTTCAAATCTCTCTTCTCCTTGGGCATCTCAGGTAGATTCTAGTGCTTTGCGGACACTCTCTGTTGTTAGCAAATTCAGTGTAGTCTAAACTAAAATTTGAATCTCCTGTCTTCTAATCTCCTGGCTCAGGTTTTAACTCTGCAAGGGAACTTACAGTGGAAGAGAGGGCCTGGTCTACTATTTCCCTTTTCTTCCCTCTCCTCTGGTTCTAGCTCTTTCTTTGTGTTGTGAGGGATGGAAAGAGAAGGAGTGTGTCTGTCACTTTTTTGGCCATATGGTGTTGCTCCTGCAGCTAAGATACAACCAACTAGCCATCAATCATTCTCTCTGGGATAGCATCCAAAGCCTGGTTCTCTCATGGTGTCCAAGTGGAAATTCTCTGGGGGAAGTCCTCACTGAAGAGTTCTATGATTTGAGAGATCAGCTTAGCTCGCCCTCCTCCCAACTCCTTTGGTTTCATCTCTGGTGGGTCACCTCCAGCCTCTTATTGTCAGATGAGGTACCACCAGAGTAATGCAAGCCCATTTACACCCTCCCATTCACGGGCTACTGCAACACTATGCCTTTCTTGCCCCATTGGCTTTTTCAACTCTGTGATCTCTTTGGGTCTCATTTCTCCCTGCTAAAATGGGCACAGAGGGCTAACTAGTAAGTCTGCCACCTGAGAGGGATCCACTTGGAAAATGAGATGCTGGGCTGCCCTTCCTACAGGTACTCCCAGTCTTTATGAGAGGTTCTCTCAGAGTCCTCTGTGATTTGGCATTGGGAAGAATCAATCACCCTTTCAATGAGAAAGGGATGGAAGATCCTCTTAACTGTGATCATTGCATCCTGCCAACTCCACTGTCTCCGACCCACCACATTCTCCCCATGTTTTGCTTACGTGCGTGGGCAGGAAGGGGGAGAAGTAATACAAGGGTTTGGCCCCCATTTTTTTGTGGGGAGCTTTCTTTGTCCTTAGATTTGGATCCTACTTGGTGATTCTAAGTAGAAAAGGTATTATTCAACAGCCTATTATATATTTTGTTATGTATGTAGTCACATTAATTAATTGAGGACTTGACAAGGTGCTGGGAACATTCTTCTCAAATATTTAGGGCTTCTCTCAAGGTATGGTTTATATGCCACCTTTATCTGAATCTACTGGGGAGCAGAGGGGACAAAATCTGAATTCCTAGGCTGCCTACCCAGAGATTTGGGCTCTCAAGGGTTGTGAACGAGTCAGGAATCATGATTTTCAACAAACACTACAAGTTTCACTGAGGCATACTAAAGTTGAACAAGCACTTGTCTTGAGTTCACAACAGATTATTTTATGTTCTACCAACAACACTGTGAATTGGATAAGGCTGGTATCATCCCAGTACGCTGCTGAGGAAATTGAAATTCAAAAGTGAATCATGGCTTGCCAAATGGCAGAGTTAGTGCTTCACTCAGAGCTAGTGAATATCAACCTGTCCTACAAGTATGCCACTAACCATAATTTTGAACACAGTGGAAATGTTACTCAATTTATTTATCTTTTTTCAGATTACCAAAATAATACATGCTTATTTCAGGAGATCCATAAAAGTACAAAAAAATTAACTAAACAAATATAATTCCACCATTCAGATAGAATAATTTGTTTCTGCACATCATGTTATACCTATTTTTGCAAAATTAAAATAAAGTTATATCTTAATACTCTTTAGTAACATGCTTCCTAAAATTAATATATTGGGAACTTCTCCATCCATTTAATATTTTCTTCAATATTATTTACAAAATCATTTACAATGCAGTCTTGCATTTTATGGCCGTAGAACTTTTATTTAACCAATCCCCTATTGATGGGCTATTTGATTTTTACTCAACTTTTTACTATTACCAAATGTAGCTTTAAATGTTAGGCAGTTTGAAGGGAAGTTGCAAAGTATATTGCAGCTCTTTACAGAAAATGAAGCCAGTTTTTAAAAGGTCAAATTATATAAAAGTGTACAGGGTCTGAAATGATATGGAACATTTCCACACTGACTGAAAACATTATTTTATGTTGTTTTCTTAACAGGAACAAGAGCATTTTGTTTTATTTTAACATTTTCAGCTGCACCAGTCCCTCCGTTCTCATAAACCTACAGTGCCCTACTACACAGGTAAGGCAAAAAAAAAAATGCCTCGCTGCTGTTGTTAGCCTCCTTGACCAGTCTCGGATGAAAGAATTCAGAAATTTCCTCTGTGTTGTGTCTGTGTTGTTGAAAATGAACTTACGGAAAGTGGGAAGACATGAATATGAGCTCATCTTTGTTCATATAGAATCGAAAGGAAACAATGATTAATCAATTTAGCATCACTAAAGAACCTTGTGATTACTTTGTCCGACTTCCTAATAATTTTATAAATGAGCAAACTACAGCCCAGAGAAGTAGAGGTATTTTTCTCCAGATCAGTGTTGGGAAAAGTAAAGCTGGCTACTGTAAGTAATAAACCTCAGTTTTTTACTGACTTAACCCAATAAAGTTTCTTTTTGACCCTTGAACAGTATAAGGCACTGTGGTCAGTGGGGACTGTCCTGCAGGCTCCTTTCATCTAGTGGTTCTGCTGCCCCTTTAGTCTTCAGTATCTGCATCCAGCTCCCAGAAGGAACAAAGGGGATGAATAAAGCACCCCTGTTCTTGAAAGACTTGGATCAGAAGCGT
Source organism: Macrotus californicus (assembly GCA_007922815.1). Taxonomy (NCBI): domain Eukaryota; kingdom Metazoa; phylum Chordata; class Mammalia; order Chiroptera; family Phyllostomidae; genus Macrotus; species Macrotus californicus. The sequence continues at coordinate 12,449 of VMDR010016159.1, read as the reverse complement.
CACATGTTGCATTTCTATTCATAGGCCATCAGCACATTTTATATGTTCATATTTAGATGCAAAAACGAAAGGAATCAAGTAAGGTAGTTGTGGGCCTGACAGCCCCCTCTGTGCCATGGAACAGATGGAACAAATGGAATAAGAGGCACAAATTTCAATGAGCAGTTAGTAGTGTCTTCCAGAGTCTAACCCTCCGTTGTCCAGAACTTCCATCTTCCCAAGGGAGACAGCAAGAGTCCCATGTAGCACTGTCTTTCACCCAAGTCCATGGTCTATGGGTGATGTGTTGTCACTCTGTCGGGTCTAAACACTTAATGCACACTGGGGATTGGGACGAAGAAAATTAGAGTACAAACCTCTATTCAGAAAGGGGGGAGTGACGGACACACAGCAGTCTGGTGTGTGGCACTGGAGAAGAGCCCTTATTCAAGCTGGACCGTGCTCTTCAAGAGGAACTTCCTCATCCATTGCATCCAGTTGTCCTTTGCTCGACCACCTGGAAGGTTATTTCCTGCTTATTAGTCTCAAGGCCACACTATTGCTGAGCACTGGAAATTTGCCCTCTTGAGGGCCATAGCTTTGAAACTGTCTTCTGGTTGTGCAAAGTTTAACACGTCAAACGTTATTTTGTCAAAGGTCTTTTCAGGTTAACTCATGAACTCTTTGGCAGTACACCTACCTCAGAAACCTGGAAGCTACTGACTTGCCTTTTTCTTGGTTCCGTGTGATAGTAAACCACACCCAAAGATCTTTCCTAGTGTATGTTTGCAATTCTTTCTCTCTCTTTCCTTTCTCCCTTCCTTCCTTCCTCTATTTCTTTCTTTGTTCCTCCCTCCCTCCCTTTCTCTTTCTCTCTCTCTCTCTCTTTCTTCTTCATCTCCCTTGAAGATTTTGGATACCTTATTTCCTGATGAGACTGAAACCAACTTGGGATATTGACATCTTAGTTCTGTGACCACCACCTAGAACCTGTCACTGCCAAGGTCAAATTCTTGATCTTGTCAGTACCAATAATTACCACCCTTTGTAATCTCTATTTCAAACATCCCGCTGTCTCATCATGTCAATCCCTCTATAACATTCCAATGATTCTTCTACCTCACCAGGACCTCCAAGCCCTGATCCTAACCCCTTCACAGTGTCCCTCAGTTCCCTCAGGCTTTCATCTCTCTCTTCCCCTTACTCCATGGTCCCTCTTTAAAATCACTCCTTATGTAAACCCTCAATTTTTTGGTCCCCCTCACTTAGTTGTACTTCACTGGCAAAACCTCATCCCTGGCTAAATGCAGCTCTCTGCCTATTCCATGCCTGAACCCAGGCAGCTGTGTTTTCTTGGAGAAAATACATATTACAATCCTTTAAAGACCACTGAGATCAAGTGCACCCTCACTGCTGTCCCACACCTGCACTAGAGACTCCTTGTCCATTTGCTAGCCTACTGTCCTAGAAAACAGTTTCATACCTTTTCCTTTCACCTCAAACCTCCAGGACCTTGCCAGTATTCATGGCAGAGTCTGATTCTGCCTCCCTTCTTACTGAGAAAGTATAAACATTCAGAAGATGACTTTTGAAAGCTCCCATACTGACATCCACTGCTGACTTAGAAATTATCTTTTCTTACACACTCAAGCACACCACTCCAGAAATTTCCTGTTTTTTTCTTCTGATTACCAATTCCCTTCTCTACTAATTCATTCCAATCAGTATACAAATATGCTGTTATTTCTTCCATCTTAAAAATTATCTCCTCAATCCCACATCTTTCTCTAGCTACTGCTCTTTATCCTTGTGCCTCCTTTCTTCCCCCCCAAATCTTGTCAAAAGAATATGTCTAAATCCTTCTCACTCCCTTTCTGACTCTTGCTGCTACTCCAATTTCCTCCAGATGAAACCATTGACCTCAGTATTATTAAACCAGTGGTCAGTTCTCGTTCCCATTCACTTTCCCGAACAGCATTGCTTAATCAGTCCCTCCCCCTTAAAATTCTCTATTCACTTGGCTTCCAGTGCACAGCATTCTTGTATGTTTCCTCCCAACTCTCTAGTCCCTCCCTACTAGTCTTTGCTGGTTTCTCATCATCTTTCCAACATCTTCTAAGCAGTGGCATTCTCTCCCCCACCAAACTCATTCCTCTTTGAAATCTACATTTACTCTTTTGGTGATCTGACCTAGTCCTGTGGTTTTAACACCAACTATATGCTCCCTTCCCTAATTTATATCTCCAAATAAGTCTGCTTCCTGATCTGGAGATCTTTATACCAACCACCTGAGCAATGTCTGCACCTGAACACTTAGTTGGCATCTCAAATTAGCATGTCCAAAACTCCATTCCTAATCTTTGATTTTATTCTTAAAACTGTTTCCCCACCCCAATAGTCTTTCCTATTTCAATTAAGAACAACTCTCAATACCATGGAATGATTTTTGGTTCCTTTTTCTTTCGCGCTTATGTTTGAGCTGCCAGCCAATTCCTCTGGTCTCCATTGAAAACGTGCCCTGGGCCGGGGGTGTCCAACCCTTTGATGTCTCTGGGCCACACTGGAAGAAGGAGTTGTCTTGGGCCACACATTAAATGCACAAACACTAACGAAAACTGATGAGCAAAAAAAAGGTTTTAAGTAAATTTACAATTTTGTGTTGGGCTGCAAACATAGCCATCCTGGGCCCCACGTGGCCTGCGGGCCACAGGTTGAGCACTCCTTCATCTGGACCAAACTACTTTTCACTACCTCATCTTTTCTTCAAGGGACCACAGTTGTTTTTCGAGATTATTCAGTGACCTCTTGGCTGATCTCTCTGCCTCTATCCTTGGACCCCACACCCCAACCCCTTACAGTCCTTTTTCTCCCCTGCAGCCAGTGTGATCCTGTTAAATATGTCACTATGTGTCTCCTTTACTGACTGCCACCCCATAGCTTTTCAAGTTGCTCAGATTAAAAGCCAGAATTCTAACAATAACCTGCAAGATCATTCACTGGCTGCCAGACTCTCTGACCACATAGGCTGTTACTCTCCCTCTGGTTCCTGCACTTGGATCCTGCTGGCCATCTACTGTCTTTAAAGGACCCAGGAAAGCTCTGACCTCAGAGCCAGAGATTTTGCTGTTCTCCCTGTCTGCAGTAGTCTTTTTTCAGGTGACTATGGCTTGATCACTAGTCCTCTTCAAGTCTTTCTTCAGATCTTACCATTTTAGTGAGGTCTTCCTTGACCACCTATTCAAAATTGGAATCCCTCACAGCTTTCGTCCTTCAACCCCCTTTCTACTTTTATTTTTTTCATAGTATTTATTACCATCTTATAACAAATTATTTATTTATTTGTTGTTACCTGTCTCCCCTTACTAGAAGGCAAACTGCTTGAGGGCAAAGATTTTTATCTGTTTTCTTTTTTTTTCACTGTTGTATCCCCAGGCACTAGAACAGGCTTAGAATAGGTGATGGGCAAGTGTTTGTTGAAGAAAGAAAGGAAGTAAGAAATATCTTCCTACTTCCAGTCTTAGAATTTTTCTGCTATATTATACAAATCTATCATGAAACCCCACTATGAAACAATGAAATAAATCCTTGTACATTATGCTTTTTTGTTGTTTCATAAATTATTTACTAGATCATTCTTTCTTTATAACAAATGTAGTGTTTTAACCTTCAATATAACTCTCATTTCCACTCACCAAACCCTAATTTGTATTAGAATGTTAAACCTCTATGAATTGAAAATGTAATAAAAATACTAATGAAAAACTACAATCAAGTGCTCCTTTGTGGTTGGTTACTCAAAGAATCAGAATTGTGTCAGAATGTATTTTAGCTGCCAGTAATGCAGATTTCCTTTTAGTTTGCCAGGCAATCGTTTATCTCCTTGACCCAAGCCATATTTTTATGTATTATGTTTTTTGTTAATTGTCAGCATGGTCCAGACATGTGTCACACACATTTACAGGACAGAGTGTGATCAATTAGGATGCCCAACCTCAACGTGGCCTTCAGTTTTGGCTAATCATATGTTGATTGCTACTAATCAGCATCCTATTTGAAGTGAACAAATTGGGCTGATGGAAGAAGAGAGTAAAGAGCAGTTGCTATGTGGTTTTCAATAGCTCATTTTGTGTCTGGAATGAAATTCGATGTCCTCTTTACCAAACCACTTTTACTTGTGTACCATTTTAATTCTTCTTTTATGTATTATATACACAGGGTTTTTATAGGTAGAGTATACATTGTGTGTGTATGTATTTGTAAATATAGAATCATCATGATCCCAATTCAGTGGTTCCTACTGTCCTTAAAGCCTGAGAAACATCAGTATTTTCAGTATTTACTTTTATAAATCTATTTAAATGTATCCAGTAGGGGAACTAGTTTAGTTATCTTTCAAAGTCAGTTAGTAAACTGTCAAAGGTGTTCATTTAGTTATCCACCTTCTGCCTTAGTTTTGAGGTCGACCCCAAATGTCCTTGTGCACTGCAGAAACATGACCCAAAGATGGGAATGAGATGTGAGCTCAGCAGTAGTGTTTCTACTGAACTGCCAATGGAGGTGGAGCTAGAGTCTGGCCAGTGAGAATCTTTAGCAAACTGTGCAGTCGGGAGATAGAGCAAGTCAGAGTGGAGAGCACTTTCACAAGGAGGAATTAAAGGTGGAGGAGAGAGCGGACAAGAATTGACTGCAACTCTTATGACTTAATATGATTTTTTTTCAAACAAAAACAAAGCCCATAGAATGCATCTTTTCTGAATCTGCTTTCTCTCTGTGTGTGGAGTTACTAATTGGATTTCAGTCACTCCACAGTCGCTCTGTGGACTAACGAAGGGATCTGGTTTGGCATTAATAGGTCTCCAAAGGTCGTTAATGCAAAGTAATTGCATTGGTGACCTCTCTGCCCACATTTGACTGGTGTTGCTAAAAGACTATAATAATGATTGATTGCCACCAATGGCCCTCATTTCGTTAGTTTCTTATGGTAATAAAACCCCAATTATGTTTTGAGAATTGTTGAGAATTCACTGGAACTGATAGTTATTAATGGCATACATAAATTATTAATGTTTGAAACTTTTTAAATCACCATTTTATTCAACTATAGGAAAGGAAGCAAGATTCTAACCCTGAAAATGCATACACTCGCAGGCAAAGTTAGTGAAATCTGAATAAGGTTAATGGATTGTAACATTATCAGTTTCCTGGTGGTGATATCGTACTATAGTTATGCAAAGTATTACTGTTGGGCAAAACTGGGTGAAAGGTGTGTGGAATCTGTTATTTCTCACAGCTGCATGTAAACCTACAGTTATCTGAAAATCAGAAGTTAAAAATATGTGTAAGTCTATCATTGTATAACATCTTATTGTTTTAACAGAACATCAATGTCAAAGGGCAAGGAGTAGAGACTGATAACTAGTACATGAAACTTCATTTTTTACAATAAGATTAGAAAGTTGATTTGGTTTCTTAGATGGAAAATGGTGCTTGCTCTTTATCATGGTGGATGATTTAGAAGGATAATCTTATAGATAACTCCTTGGTTTGTTCAACTCATTTCCTACCATTGTATTCCTTTCCTTCACAGATCTGTGTTTCCAAGTGCCCAGAAAAATTTTTAACTTATGTGGAAATGCAATTTCCATACAAAATAAACAAAAACTCTTGGACATATTATAGCCAATTCTGCAAGTCCCCTATTACTCAGCCTGCAAAGGTATGTGTGTTTACGTTTATAAATCTAGAAAAAATTTAATTTTTGTTTTAATCTCAAGTGTAACATGAATATTTGTAACTGGAAAAAGCTTCCAAATCTAGGAAATGATTACTAAATATACCGTTCTGTTAAAACGTGCACAGATGCAAGTATACATATAAAAATACACATACCACTTACAGCATATCATTTTGTAGACTTGGGGGGTTATGCAGGATGATTAAGTCTGGTAAGTTAGCTTCAGCTCTTCCGTGACATCAACAAATTTTCTACTTGGATGGATGTTTTTGCTGTCAAGACCTAAGAGCTTAGACAGAAAACAGTATGGTGAGTACCAGAGGGAAATGCGGGTGGGGGGAGGCAGGAGAGAGGGGGTAAAGGGGGAATAAATGTGACGGAAGGAGATTTGACTTGGGGTGGTGAATACACAATACAACATACAGTTGATGTATCATAGAATTGTGCGCCTGAAACCTACATAATTTTGTTAACCAATGTCATCCCAATAAATTCAGTTAAAAAAAGGGTTAAGAGCTAATGTCATTTTCAGTCACCATTTCATTAATGTGGTGATGAAGCCCAATGGCTACTTAGTAACAAGTATAATTTTATTTCCCATTCCAGTTCATAATTATTCATTACAAAAAATCCCAAAACCCTACCTAGGTTTAAGATTTATAAGGGAATTCTAAAACTTCATTATATAAATTAGTATTAATGGCTTCCAAATTAGAGAAGAGCTGTTCTTCCAGAAGAAAATTTAAGGATTAGAGACTCAGGATGTGACTAAGATAAAAATACACACTTTCAAAGGTGTGCCTTGGTTTCAGGGGGTCTGGTTTTATTATTGTTGATTTGAGTTAATTGCACTTAGGGCATTTAAGAGCATTTGTATGTGGGTGAGATAATCTTACAGTTAGTTTTATTAGGAGAGTAATTTGAATAATAAGATTATTATGCAACTGCATTTTTAAAGGGCAAAATTTCTGTATTGAGGGTAAAAGTTGTCATCATGTAGTCTTTGCAATGATCACGTACTCTTCCTTCCATTTCAGTCTCTCTCACAAATAATAACGGATGATGATTGCCCAGCAGCGATTTTCCCAAGCAAACCTTGTGAGTGGTAATTATTTTACTTCAGAAACAAAGAATGTGTGAAGGAGTTATTTCATTCAGTTTCCTCACTTCACACTGGATGAAACCGAGGCCAAGAATCATGCCATGACTGGCCCAAGATCCCGGATTTAATTAGGAAGGAAGCCAAAGCTGAAGCCCAATGCCCAGACACTAGCCAGAGATATTTCCAATGGATTTATGTGCATTTGGGGGTTTTGCTGCATAAATACACATAAAAAAAAGACTGAAAATTGATTTTTGAAAGCCCAGTCAGGTTAATTATTTGGTGCCTTATGAACTCACATAAGCACACACAAAGACATACTCCTATATACCAACCCCAGAATTCAGACAAAATATTCAGAAATTGTTTGGGGAGTGAGGGTAAAACATATACTTGTCTTTATTTGAAATATTTAAAATCTGAAATTTGAAATATTTATATATCTCCTGAAAGAATCAGTATTTTATATCTTTAAAATTTATAAACTTTTTTTAATTATGTTTAGAAGAAAATCACTCATTTTTCTTCTTATAGGATATAATTCTAGCTATAGAGAAAAAACTTTACATAAAGATGTTCACCACAATGTTATCCAATAGGACCCTTTCCAAAAAAGAAAGAAAAAGGAAATACTGTAATGCCCAAGAGCAAGAGAATGCTCAAATAATTTATGATATATTCATTAAGTGAAATATTTTAAAATTATTAACTATAAATATTATATTACAATGTTAAATAAAATGCAAAATTCTATATGCATTAGAATGACAAGCATGTATAAGCTAAAATAAAGGGAAAAAAATTAAAAGAAAAAGATTGGAAAGAAATATGCCAAAATATAAAGTGGTTGTTTTGGAAATGGCAAAACACTGGGTATTTTCTCTTTCTTCTTTTTTTATTTCTTCATTTTTCCACAATGAGTTTGTATTTATTTTAAAATGGAAGAGAGTCAGTGTTCACTCGTGAGGTTCGAGTAGAAAGTTGGGCAAAAACTGAAGCAGCTACCACCGAACACGATGTCTTGTAGACCATCGCTCTCCTCTGGGTCATTAAAGACTCGAGCAAAGGCACAGGTTTTACAGGCAATTGCATTCTACCAAGGAGCCCTAGGCAGCCAGTGTCTGTAGGCAGGAGCAGTGTTACTAATTTTTATGCAAAAAGGTAAAAATGACTCATTAGTCCCTGACGATATAATAGATATAAAAGTATAAGACATAGTCCCTGCCCTTACAAGTACCATTTGGTTAAATTTCACAATATAAAATGTGCATTGGTGATACAGAAATGGAAAAAGCTTAGTCCCTCACAGTCCAGTGAAGGAGACATTAAGGTACACATTGCAATCAATGTGGATTCCCTCTAGTATGGGACTAAGTATAGTTACTTAATATAATAGTATCAGCTAATAAAACTTACTCATTAAAGGGTTTACATAAGGAAATGAGTAATAGTAAAAGAAAAAATAAAGCAAGGGAAAACAGTGCAAGTAATGTATGATTATAACTCCAGAAGAAAATTTTCTTGTAGGAGAAAGACAGAAAGGAAATTCACTAAAGTATAGTTCATTGTGGGTGCTAGAACTATGTATAGTTTTGTATCTTCCTTCATATTTTCTCTATTTTTCAAATATATAATGAGCATATTTAGTAATTGAAGCTAACAGATTAGATGAGTTATTGCCTGGAAATAATATTTAAAATAAACCTGGGGAATGCCGTAGGTGGGCACAGTCATGTTTAAGGAGTGGAAAGGGAAAGAGAGTACAGAAAGGTCAAGCGAGGGCAGGAGAGAATTGGGGCAAGAATCTGGGCAAGGAAGAAGAGTTCTGAAAGACATGGGTTGTCTACCATGTCAAAAACTCAGGAAAGTTAACTAATTCAACAGCAAATATTTACTAAGTTCCATGTAGAATGAAAACTAAAAAATATTGTAGATTTTGGCAATTAGGAAGTCTTTGGGATCATTGGGAGGACAATTTCCATGCAGTGCTGGGGAACAGAAATATGATTGAGTTAAGAGGGAATAGAAACAGCTGGTAGAGACCACAATGTCAATTATGCCAGGGAATGGGAAGGGGCAAGAAAGAGAGGTTAAAGAAAGTGCTACAGAAGATGGAAGTGGGTAGACAAGAGATCACTTTCAGCCAAGAAGGTCAGGAAAGGCTTTATAAACATGTGTTTCTTCCTTTCCTGAGTCAACTGCTTTAATATGTTCAGGTATAAACTCCATATGAACCCTCTTTGCAAGTCTGTGATGCTTTGTTGGGTCCCCACCTCCTGGGAAAGTTCCCAAGTGAAATCTGAAACCAGCTCCCATGCACAGAGGACAGAGAGAAACTGAAGAAAATTTAGGTTTAATAAGCAAGGGATCTTACTTAGCAGGCTTGTCTTGGACAACTTCAAGATGAGTTCTCTATTCCCACCCGCCAAATTGTAAAAGTTTACTTATAGGCATTCACCAGGGTCAGTCACAGTCACAGGAGGTCTTAACAGGGTTTAGTCACATACCCACTCCAGATCCTCTCATCTACATATTTGTAGCTCTAGGTTGTGTCATGGGGCAGCTTCAAGCTTGGAAAAGGCAAGCAGAGAGCACACTTCAAGCACAGAGACAGAGTGAGGACACTCCAATTGCCCAGGTGCAGCCAGTGGTTCAAACCAGAGGTCACATCTTTTTGATGACCTTCTCCAGCATTTTAACCCTCGTGGCTGTGACGGTCTCTTCTTTTGCACAGAGCCCTAAGGAGTCAGCAGGGGGGTTTCACTAGCATGGAGATGGTTCCTCTGGTTCTTATCTGGCAATGTATAAAATATGTTATGTATTTATAAGTGTTATATATATATATATATATATATATATATATATATATATATATATACATACATACATATATATATTTGGCAGGTGGGTACAAAAATCTACTCATCTTGCAGCTGCCCAAAACAAGCCTCATAAACTCCCTTGCTTATAAACCTGCCTTCTTCCATCCTGGAATGATCTGCCTTATTCTTTAGTCTCTCCTCACCCTCCACATTTGGGGGCTCATTTTAGATTTATGCCCAGGAAACTCCCAGCCAGGCTTATGAACCAACATGCTTCCTGTAAGAAAAAACATAAAAGCAATCTATTTCTGATTTCTTTTCTTACTTTATTTAAAATTGGGATTTAACAATATTTGTAGTAATACAGATTTGTGAAGGGGTAAGGATTCTTTTTAATCAAAACGGAAGGCTGAACAGTGAGCTAATTCTTCTCAGAGACTGTGCTAGTCTACAAAGTGTGGGCCAGTTTTCGTAGCTTCAGCATTCCCATGCCCGGACTCTGAAAAAGCATGTAAGTGAGAAAGGTGGAGGGAAGACAAACCATTGAGGCTTTACAAATAAAAATGTTGTTGTCTTAGTAGCACCTAAAGTTTGAGCTGTTTTTTATTTCCCAAGAAATTATTCACTAATGTCTAATTTTCAAGGATTCACTCAAGGAGTACCTAAGCTTTTTTTTTTTTAATAATAAAGCTAAACTCATCCAATCATACAAGTAGATGTAACCTTTTAAAAATGTGTTTACCCTAAGAAATACATTATCAGTATTCTCCTTTTAACGCCTGTGCTGTGTTTCTTTATGAATGTGCCATGTATAGAATACTCAAGTTTAGAATGTAACTTCAGATTGTCATCATATTTGCTCTCTCTGTCAGTCTTAGAACAGACAGTTTTCTGATCATCAGATAATAGATCATTGTTTATACTGAGCAATGAATACACCTGTCTAGCAAGAACTTGGCTGTAAGTAACTGAAAGCTTAAGAAATGGAAGACATCATGTAGGAAAGAGTAGAAAAGTGATTACCACCGTTTTATTTTTACAGTTCTCCGGAGATGTTTCCCTGACTTCTCAGTTAAAAATGGCACTTTAACAGTAGGAAATAAGACAGCATTCGAAGACGGGAGGGGAAGGACAAGAAATGTTATGGAACTCAGGGCAGCTGTAAAGTATGTGTGTTTACATTCCCATTTTCATTTTCGATGCGTCCTGTTATTGAGCCCAAGAGTACAGCTTTCATTAGGTTGTCATACAGGAACAATGATGTGTTATGAAATATACATGTCCCTGCGGATTGGAGAGCTTGGTATATGTTCATGGAGAAAAGCATTGGAAGGAGAAATCAGAACAATTAGAAAGAAAATCACATTTATCAAAATGGTTAAATCTTTCACTATCATTAGGTATAGAATGAGACATCAGGAAATGTAGCAAAGGGTCATCATATAATTTACTTTCTGAATAAACATAATTTTAAGAAAAAAACTATGCTTTTTAAAGCAATATTTAAAAAATATGACTGAAATAATGACACTGCCCGATGTTTTAAGGGAAAGGGCCTTAAGGAAGGTGAGACGACCATGGCAATGCCGTTTCAGTGCTGGACCAAATCTCCACACACTGACCACAATGAAGGGAATTCACTGTGCCCACTGGCTGTGCGTGTCCCGGCGTTCCATGTTGCTGGGAAATGTGATTCCCAGAGTGCATAAGCATTCTGTGCACAAGCAAAACACACAGAGTATCATTGCGTTGCTCAGTTGTTGAATTAAAAGTGAAATATAAAGATATCCTAAAGTGTAATTTCTCTTTCTTGAAAGACTTTAGCAGTCCAAATAGAATAGTGAAATTTCTGCATATTTAGGATATATTAACAACATAGACAAACTTCACAAATATAAAGCTGTGTGAAAAAATACAAGTACAATTTCATTAATAAAATTTGAAAGTAAACACCACTAAATTAAATTATCCTGTGATGCATGTATAAAAGTTAAAACTAATTTAAAAAAACTAGGAAATTATTATCACAAAAGTTGGGATGTGGTTCCTTTTAGGGAAAGGGAGATATTGTGATTGGATCACATTGGAAAGGGATGGCATAGTTGTTGTTACATAAGTGTGTTCACTTTGATATTCATCAAACCGGACACTGAGGATGTGTGCACTCCTCTATTTGTGCTCCTTGAGCCTCCCTGCTACAGAGTTGTCTGAGGTTTAGGAAGGTGAATAATGCTGGTGTTCATTCTTGACTCTCTGGATTTTGTAAGTTAAAAACTGATCTTTCCATTTAAATTCATTTCATATAGTGAGCCTTCTGCAATATTGAAGGCATGCCACCTGCATGAGAAAAGGATCTGTTGACCATTTTGAAAGCCATATTCTCTAATATGTGTAGATACAGCCACCTTTGTAGGTTTACCGAAGTGGCATCTTATGAACTGTTGTGTCTAGGAAAAGAGTCATGCTGATAAGTGGTTTCTCCAAATATGCTTTGGACAGCAGCTTGCAAAATTCTTTTTATCCTAACAGGAACATGTTTGTTAGTGGTACTTAAAAAATAATTGATTTTTTTCTTCTTTAAATTCAGTAATATGAATAAAATCCTTGATGCAAAGGCAATTGGAATGAGAGTGTTTGAAGACTATGCAACAACTTGGTATTGGATTCTCATGTAAGTGAAAACATAGACGGTTTTCCACAGCCCCATTCTGATTTGGTAGAACTCCTTCTTCAAATTTCCTATATAATCATGAATTCAAGATTGGCTCAGATCTCAGTTCCTGCCATTTTCTTTTTCATATAGCATAAAAAT